>JAULBZ010005295.1:0-13588 GCA_032360805.1 Neoturris breviconis | reverse complement strand
TCGACGAAGAAAAACCTTTCGTGTAATTACATTTTGCTCTTATAAATTTGCAAATTATAATATAACATAAATTGAGTTGATCTTTTTCAACTTAACACAATAGAACACAATCATTTAACAATAACTTTTCGTAAAAGTGAGTAATACATGTTTGTTGTCATAGTAACTAGAATTTGATTTTTGTGACACCTTGGCAATAATAATAGTTACCGTGAAGATTGAATGTGCACAAACAATAAACTATTATTGAGACGGAAATTTGATTGGTAGTTGACAATAATCGAAATAATAATTGGTTCCATGAAGAATTAATACGCAAAAAAAGAGTTTGTTGAACAGGCTAACCAAAACAAACTTTATATTGGAGATTGAAATGAAACTGAAAATAGGATACGTAAGCGGGTGAGAAGATGGACACGAAACTCAAGAAGAAGATTGAAGTTATGATATGACGAGAAAAGTGAACGGATTTACTTGTACAAAATATAAAACATAAACTTATTTAACTTGTGCGCCAGCAGAAATTGTTAAAGCCCGAGGGCTCTAGTTGCTCTTGTTGGAAATTAAATCTGGTTACAGAATATTAAAATATAATTATCGAAGTTTATTATTTTATTTTTAATGGTTACTAATATAATAGAAAACTTTAGAAAAAGTTTTTTTTAAAAAAACGGAACATAATATATTCAAGAGAAAATATATTTTTCTTTGCATTCTCCTATTGTCTAATGTTTCTTTATTTTTAATTTTACCAACAGATGATGAAAACCACGTTTTATTAGATACTATTTATCTGTTAACTTTACAAATAAAAAAATACATACAGTACATGGTTTCTTCTTCCAATAAAAATATATTATAGTATATTAAAAGCATATAGTACATGCTTTATTTAGTCTAGACTATATATTATATATCATAGTTAATTTATACTATTACTATATAATATTATATTTACTATACTATACTATGCTATGTACTATACTTCATACTATATATTTTCTCTAATAAGCGCCCCTGGCATGTGCTTAATTTTCTTTAATTAAAGTCAATTAAAACAAACCGTTTTCAGATCTGATTCTTTTAGTTCTTTACGAAAATTCAACAACATAATAATTTTATAGATAGTTGCACTCAAGAACCATGCACTAAGCAGACAACACCATTAAAAAATGATTCAGCTGTTTAGCATTATTTTTAAATTATTATTCATTATTCTAAGTGCCGCTCTTAAAGGTCCAGCGATTATTAGAGGGTGGCGCTTATTTCACTCTGCCTACTTTAAGGAGTGGCACTTACTAGAGGGCAACACTATACTATATCACTGTACTATTATATAATGCATAAGAAAAAACTTGCTCAGTTTGGCAGACTACTTTCAATACCATTTTCTATTGCAAGATCATCACATTTCTTGATTATTTATTTTAGTGGTGAATCAGGTGCAGGGAAGACAGTTAATGCAAAATTTATAATGAATTATATAGCAAAAGTATCAGGGGGTAGCGGTAATGTCACAAAAGTTAAAGAAGTTATTTTAGAATCGAATCCTTTATTAGAAGCATTTGGTAATGCAAAAACTGTACGAAATAATAATTCAAGTAGATTTGTAAGTATATTTTGACTCCAAAATTTGTTTCGAAAAGCAGATATTTTAGTAGATTTGAAGAAGTCAAAATAAATGAATTTGAGAAAAATTAATCTACAACAAAGAGTGTTAAGTCAATGAGTTTGCAATCGATTGATTTCTTCAGTACGAAAATTAATTGCATAATCGTTGATTCAACACTCTTCCCTGCAAACGAATCTTGTAGATGGTCCCTAACAATTAACCTTTTCATGTTATCAATGAAGGCACCTTAATATACTAAAATTGAAAAAGGATATCCAGCGTGTTAAATTTTGGCTATGACCCACTTTGTACCTTTCAAACTTCACTCATAATGATATAACCAGTTTAGTGAATACAAGAAGGTGGCAAAAACATGTTCAAAGTCTGCAGTAGAGACGGCGGTCACAATGTTAGATGATTTGCCTAGAACAATGTCGCCCACCATGGTTGGGCGAGGAAGAAAGTTTTTAATTTAGATTCTCCGAAACAGCCTCTAGGCCAATTTCTGGGGACATTTTATACCAAAAAAATATTGTCTTTGCATCTGGTATTGGTTTCCATATGTTGTTGATTTTGAGAAGATTCTGATAGATATTTGTTTTGCAGAACCACACAAAAGGACTAACCGCAGCTTAGTGTGGACTTAGTTACCTGGATTTTTTTAGAGCCAGTTGTTGTATTTCTTACTCAAGTGTTTGACTACTATTTTTACTTAATAATTGCAGTATTGCAATTTTACCGCTGTACATTAGGTCTAGACATAGCCTGGTTTCTACTAAAGAGTGCAGAAAATTCTTCACTTTTAAGAGTGTATGTATATTCCATGTCTTAAACGTACCTCACCTGTATTTTATTAGTACAGTTTTCAGCTGCAAAGTTGAAAACTACTCAAAACACAGGTGATGTTTTATTGAGGCTTGATATTCTCTCAATCTCCTTTCTTGTACTTGACGTTTTTTAGGGAAAATATGTTGAAATTCAATTCAGTAGAGGTGGTCAACCTGAAGGAGGAAAAATTTCAAATTTCTTGCTTGAGAAGGTAAGTGTGCAGCTCTAAGTTAATATTTTCATAGAAGAATATGCTAGCCATCACTGTGGAGAAGAGCATTTTCAGAATATATTCAGCCAATTTGACTGAAAATATTCTGAAAAATCTCTCCTTCACAATGATGACCAGCAGTTATATTAACCCATTAGGGTCATATTTATCTGTTTTTGGGCATTTTGTGTTTAGAGTTTGTTTAGGTGATATAAGAAAACACTTGAGGTGTTTTTTTATAAACATGAGTATCATGAAGCTATGCAAATTGGATGGAAAAAAAGTGTTAATTAAAAAAAGTGTTAATTCAATTTTAAATACTTGTGTAGGTGCCATATGTCCTATGCAAAATTCAGTACTGATCTTGCAGGTGAATGCTTTGTGTTTATCGATACCATACACAATCACTGGTGCTTCTTAGGGGTTACTCAACAGTGACTGTTAAATGTCTCAGTTTGTGCAACAACTGAAAAGTTAAAGGAAATGAGGTCTGGTTGCTCCAAGTGACTTTCAAAAAATTTAAAAATGTACGTAGTCGTAGCAGTCACAAAAGTCAGTAGTCGTAATAAGAATAAATAAATTTTGTAGCCTGAAGTTATGCTCAAATTCACCCCTCCACGGCGATTATTTATTTTTATTTCGACTATTTTTTTATAAAAACAAGGGCAATTTTTCTCTTCAGCCTCGTTGTGCTTATTTTTCCCATTGGCATATCAATAATCTCACAATAATGGAACTCTATCAAATATTTTTTACAGTAGTGCAGTGTTCGAAATAATAAACAAATAATCACTCTGGAGAAGATGCTCAAAGATTACTCCTCCACAGTGATTATTGCTCTTATTTCAAACAAGGTAGTGCATAAGATCTTGATACCACTTTCTTTGTTTAGTCTCGAGTTGTAACACAAAATCCAGATGAACGAAATTTTCATATATTTTATCAGTTACTTAATGGTGCATCTGCAGAGGACAAAGGTATGTGATACTGTAAATTCTATTTGTTTAGAGTGTCGCAGAATAATTCTCTAGTCAGGGAGGGGATGCTATGACTGCAGACTTTTAACGTTTGCAAAATGACAGATATATAATTCTGTTTCTTACTATAGCTGTTAAAATATCAACAATTGCATGTTTTAGCCCACGAAACAAAGTTTGGATGGGCTATTGCTGTCACTTTGTGGTGGTGGTGATGTCATCCCGCTTTTCCTAATAGACCTTGTTCCCAAAGTGCTAGCATTTCGAAATTCATTACCAGCATTCATGGCGATATTCTAGAAGTGCTCGCCAAATATTTTTTGATCCCAAATTTTTGGCAAAAAGGGTCCAAATTTAGTTTTTGGGCCAATGGACCGAAAAGGCATGGTACTGTCCTGAAATTTGGTTATGGCATTCTAGGCAATATTACGAGACTGCTGGCCAATTTATTTTTTTTGATTTTGTCAAAAGTGGAGACTTTGATTTATATTCACCAAAATGATCAATTTATGATTTTTGTTAACTTCAATTTTTTTTTAATTCTGTTTATAAGAATTTGACCAGAGTGAAATAAGGGTTTGACCAGAGTCAAATTTTATCGATATTTTTGATTTCTGTGAGATTTTAGGAATCTCCCTCCTTAATTTTGTGAGATAATAAGTGATATTTTTTATAAAGATAATTTTTAAAATTTCAAGAAATGAAGTCTCCATTTTGATTTTGAAAAGTTTCCTTATTCAATTTTTAAATAACTATCAATGTTATATCCACTTTAAAACATTTAATTACTACTAAGAGTATAATTTGGTTTTTATAATATTAATAATAACTTCCAATGCAAATTAGTAATATAATGACCATACACAATTCAACAGAGGAATATTTTTTTAATAAAATAATTTTATAAAAAGATAACGAATAATCAAGAAAATTTATTCTTCTGTTACATTGTTCTATTCTCTAGTGCTTCTTTATTTTTTTAGTTTTAAAGTCAGCTATCCTATATATAAAATGGATTTATTAAATAAATCTTTAATCATCCAGATATATATTTTTAAATAAAACTATTAATATTAATGCTAGCCACTTTAGGGTCGTAAAACATTAATATGAGTATAACTTGGTTTATATATCATTGTTAATTACCCCCAATGGTAATTAGAAATATAATGACAATACACAATTCAACAGAGGAAGATGTTTTTAATAAAAGAATGGATTGTTTTAAAGAAATTTGATGTTCTATGCCATTATTCTTTATTTCTTAATTGTAATTGAAAAAGGTGTTACAATTGTTTATTTAACCTGAAAGGTTACCATCTTCATAAAGACATATTTCAAACACTGTATAATGTGTGTATGCAAATCATATTTATGTGCTTAGGTTTACATTAGGTTTGTGTCTGCTAGATATTTTTATTTATAGTGTATTGTGTGTTGAGTTCTGTGAGTGAGTGCCTTATTTTTTTAAATGCAAGATCATGATTGTTTATCAAGCTGAGAGTCTGCAAATTTGATTGAATCATGTTCCCGTTGATGTGTGTGTGGTTCTCTCCAGGAAAAGTTGTCTGGAATAAGAGTATCAAAATAATTTCTGTGATGGGGGTACGGAGTTAAAAATCTTAATTTGGTTGGCTTCTCTAAGAAAGATACCAATCAATCCCAAAACCTTTTTCAGTTCTTCAAAATTCAAAAAAACAGATATTTTAGCAGCTTTAAAGAAGCCAAAATCAATAAATCTTAGAAAAATTAATCTATGATGAATTTTGTTAATTCAATAAACTTGTTATTGATTGGTTTCTTCAGTTTAAAGAAACCAATCAAATGCAAGATTGTTGATTTAACACTCTTTCCTGCAAACTAATTTTGGAGATGGATTTCCTGGATGGTTATCTGATATTTGATTTTTGATTATAGAGCAATTTGGTTTAACAGAACCTACTTATTATTATTATTTAAACCAAAGCGGTTGTTATGATGTGGACGGTGTAAACGATGTGACCGAGTATAAAGACACAAGGGTAAGTGAAGCTATTGTCAAAAATCACTCCTTCGAGGTGATTATTTGGTCATATTATTTTTGTGTAGTAAGATCCATTATCATTACTGTGGTAGTAAGAAGAGTGAGTGTAACTAATTCATGCCAATTTGGAGTGATTGTATCTCAAGCAGGAATTTGTTTTTGTTTAACATATTTTTACCTTTCGTAGATAGGAATGAATTTTCTTTAGAATGGCACTCTGTAGTAAGAGACCATCTCCAAAATTTGTTTCAAAAAACAAATATTTTAGAGGCTTTAAAGAAGCCAAAATTAGTAAATTAATCTATGGTGAAGACTGTTAAGTCAACAAACGTGCAATTGATTGTTTTCTTCAGTACAAAGAAACTAATCAAATGCAAAATCGTTGATTCAGCACTTTCCTGCAAACAAATATTTGAGATGGTCCCTAAAACGTTTTTAAACTCTAGCATGCCTGAAGCTATGCTTAAAAATCACTCCTCCACAGTGTTTATTTGCTGTTATTTCAAACATTTTTTAGCATAGCTCAAGAGGTGCTAAAACACTTGCTTGATATTTTTTTAAGACTTCTAATGAATATTTTTATAACAATAATTAAAATCCAATTTAAAGGTAATAATAAATAATATGCTAACAAATATAATTGTGAAGGGCATAAAAGTATAACCATTATATTTTTAAATTTCATATCTATACTAAATAACCTTTATGTTTTTAAAGAATAAACTTTCTTTTGTTTCCCTGGATTCTTTATTCCATAATGTTGAGCTTTAATTTTATATATGCGTTATATGTTTAACCCTATTTGGGCTGGGCTTTTTGAGGCTCTGAGTAGCCAGGGATGGAACCATGTTGTAGTGTTGAAACTTTTTAGAAAGTTAGGTCAACCCTTAATTAACAATTTAGCAAAATATTTTTTTTGATGACGTCATTACTCACGATGACATAGTGGGAAAACAGGTGGTGCAGAAAAATCTTTTTTAGGTGAATTTTTTTTCTTATAAACTATATACCAAAATGATTTTCAAGCAAAAATAAGACGAAAAAAAAAATTGAAACTCTTTTTTTTTACCACTTTTCAAAAATATGGTTACTAGGGGAAATTACCCCTAGTTACCGAAGAAGAAAAAAATCTTTATCCTAGATAAATTGTAGGAAAACTACCCGAAAAGGGTTAAAGTTCCTGCATTGCTCCATGTTTATGCACAGTGGTCGAAATAAGAGCAAGAGCATAGCTTTAGGGTAAAGAGCCTGAAGCTATATTCATAATCCCTCCTGCACAATGATTATTTACTCTTATTTCGAACACTGATCCTTCCACACCTCGAACATGACACTTTTTTAGGTATGAGTCTAAATTCCAGATGCTGGTATGGACATTGTCTTTAGGCCAAATATAAACTGCCAAATATGACATTATTTTGTTGTGTCTTCAGGCCTGATAGAACAAAGTGTCATTTCTGATATACACTAGCTTTGTATGCTGATATGACTATGTATATATGCAGAGTATATTTCCCTGCCTCGTGTCATGGTTCAATGAGTATTTCAGCAGGGATTCTTTGACATAGCTTCAGGTTTTGTAGCCTGAAACCATGTTCAAAAATTACTCCTTCACAGTGATTATTTGCTCTTATTTCAACCACTGAATATATATGAGCAATACATCAAAGCACTTGCAGAGAAAGAGTATACCATGCTTTTGATAACGCAAAAACAACAACACAGTGTTCGAAATAAGAATAAATCACTGTGAAGGAGTGATTTTAAACATTGCTTTAGGCTAGAAAATCTGAAATAATGCTTAAAATTCCCTCCTCCATGGTGATTATATACTCTTATTTCGAACACTGTGTTGTTAATAAGTTTTTTCATTATCGAAAGCATGTACTCTTCTCTGCGGGTGCATTGATGCATATATTTAGTGATTGAAATAAGAACAAATAATCACTGTGAAGGAGTTATTTTTGAGTATGGCTTCAGGTTACAAAACCTGAAGCTATGCTCATATGTCCTTCCTCCACAGTGATTATTTTCTCTTTAACCAATTTATTGATTTGTATTATTAGAATGCAATGTACACGATGGGTATTTCAGATGAATATCAAGCGTGTATATTACAAATTGTGGCTGGTATTCTCCACATTGGAAATATAAACTTCACAGAAGTTGGAAATTATGCTCAACCAGAAAATGATGACTGTATGTGAACTATAATTTGTTATAACAATGTTCGAAATACGAACAAAATAGTCACTGTGGAGGAGTGTGATATTTGCTCTTATTTGGAACACCGTATATTGA
This sequence comes from Neoturris breviconis, assembly GCA_032360805.1. NCBI lineage: Eukaryota > Metazoa > Cnidaria > Hydrozoa > Anthoathecata > Pandeidae > Neoturris > Neoturris breviconis. The sequence continues at coordinate 5,636 of JAULBZ010005295.1, read as the reverse complement.
TTTGGTATACGATTATTGCCAGTTTTAAACAGGTGTTTGCAAACCTTTTTTCCAGTATTGCTAAGCATTTTTTTGTTTTTAATTGCACAGCTTTGCAAAATTCCCATTGTTTTCTAACAATTAACAACTTTTGCTAAGCATTTAATTCGTCCCTAAACCCTGTGATCTTAAATTTACAATGTGTACCCAAGTGCTCTGTAGATGTGCTCTTTTGTAAATTCAGGGATCAATAACAAATATTTGATGTGGAAGAGTGATCTTTCAGTATCCTCAGTGATTATTTGATCACTATACTTTGACTGTTACAGACCATCTCCAAAATCTGTTTGCAGGAAAGAGTGTTGAATTACAAGTTCATTGACTTCATCATAGATTGATATTTCTAAAATTTACTGATTTTGGCTTCTTTAAAGCTGCTAAAAAATATTTTTTGAAACGAATTTTAGAGATGGTTTCTTAGTATACTAATGCAACAGAATGGCTTATAATAACTCTGTCTTCTTTCTTTAGTTTTACAATTTCCAGCATTTCTGTTGCAAATTAATTCTGATAGTCTAAAAGAAAAATTGATTAGGTAAGATATAATACTCTAAAGTTTTACTATAAATTACCTTCAATCACATAATGCAGTGATCGAAATAAGAGCAAATGATCACTACAGAGGAGTGCTTTTTTGAGCATAGCTTCAGGCTATTTAGCTTTGAGCAATGCTCAAAAGTGACTCCTCCACAGTGATTATTTGCTCTTATTTTAAGCACTGCTGCAATAAGAGCAAATAATCACTAAAGTGGTGATTTTTGTCATAGTTTCAGATTACAGTTAAAGCTACACTCCAATTTTGAGGTGGTAAAAAGAAGTTTTGTCAGAAGCACTAGGGGTTGTAAGAAAGAGACATTATTTAAAATATTCTTTCTATAGCCGTGTTGTTGAAAGTACTTGGGGTGGTAAAAAAGAAGTAATAAACATGACACTAAATGTTGAACAAGCCAATTATACAAGAGACGCATTAGCAAAAGCTTTATATTCAAGAGTTTTTGATTGGTTGGTTGGTGTAAGTATTATTATCAAGAAAGTGTTGATACAAACAAATATTATCTTCATCATTTGAAATAAAGTAAATAATCACTATGGAGGAGGGATTTTTGATTATAATCTCAGTCCTTATAGCCTAAAACTATGCTTATAAATCACTCCTCCACAGTGATTATTTACTTTATTTTGAATACTATTGCTATTATCCATTGTCGCACATACAGGGTGTTAGCCAGTTTTGGGAAAACAGCGTTTCAGAATTTTTTTGTAAAACTGGAGGAAAACTATATAAAAAGACTATGCTCATTTCCCGTTGGGTGATCCCTTTCCCTGATAACGCTTTTTTTTAAATTATTAATTATTCATGTTTGGACAAGACAATTGATGACTTTGGCAATGTTGAAATGGGATAATAAATGGCTTGTTACTCTCAATGCTTTCAAAACTAAACTTTCAACTAATCGATTTAAGGAACGTTCTCTGCCCTCTGTTATGATAGATGGAGTTGAACTTCTGGAGAATAACCATTTCCGTCTTCTAATACGGAGTCAATTGCCAAAACTGCAGCTGTAAAAGTTGGTTCTCTCTATTGAGCACAGAACTTTCTTTCCCAAGAGATTATCCTATATTTATACATACAAGGCTACCATTCGACATTCTATTCAACTAGTTTCTTTCCTCGCATCTGACTTGTGGAATTCTTTACCATTATCTTACTATCCACCTTCCTATGGTCTTCAAAAATTTAAGTGTAATGTTAATTCTCATTATTCATCTTTGTAAATTTTCTTCTTTTGTAGGTCTCTGCCAATTAGTGGCCTTAATGCCTTGCAGAGAGCGACTTTTTTAAAAGAAAATAGAAAAATATATTTTCTATGGATGGGTTCGAAGACAGTGTTCGAAATAATCACTGTGGGGGAGTGATTTTTGAGCATTATGCTAAAAACTTCCTTCTCTACAGTGATTATTTCCGCTTATTTCGAGCACTGGATACGATAACAAAAATATGATCAGTAGTCGAAATAAGAGCAAATAATCACTGTGGAAGAGTGATTTTTGAGCCAGAAATCACTCCTCCATGGTGATTATTTGCTCTTGTTTTGACCAATGATGAGCTAAATGTACTTATGACACTTTATGGTGTTCTTTTAACAGAAAATTAATGTTTAACAAAGGATTCAATTATATAAAGGGTACTTTGTGCTTACTTTCTAATTATGGTAAAACCTAATATGTATGTGAATATGGATCTTCGATGGAGTTGAATTTGAAGTGGAATTAATAATACTTCTGAAGAGCCAATAACCTTGAAATTCTTCGATCTTTTTCAATTAAAAAATGGAACACATTCAAGAGTGCTGACTTGGCATCTCCCCGAAGAGCCTTGTTTTAAATCATTCTAAATGCTATGCTTTTAAGTTATTTTCTTCTTGTTTTTTAGTCAGTTAATCGAGCTATGCAGAAGGAAAGAAGCGAAATATCAATTGGTATTTTAGATATATATGGTTTTGAAATATTCCAAGTAAGACACTGATGTGTAGGGGTTAAAATAACTGCCAGACATCACTATGGAGGAGAGACTTTTCAGAATATTTTCAGCTAAATTGGCTGAAACTATTCAAAAAAATCTTTCCTACACAGTGATGGCCTACAGTTATTACCCCTAGAGTGATAGTAAATTTAAAAAAAATAGTATCTGCTATTGCAGTGTTTTAAATAAGAGCATATGAACACTTTGGGGGAGAAATTTTTGAACATTGCTTCTAGCTCAAAAATTGCTCCTATACAATGATTATTTGCTCTTATTTCGAACACTGTTTTGTCAACAATCTTAAAACTATTAAATATGTTTTGCGCATTGTCTTAATCTATGCTTAAAAATCACTCGTCCACAGAATGGTAAAATGATAATATATGGATATGGTCATCAGTGTTAGAAATAAGAGTATGGTCGTGTCTTCAATTTTCATTATTTATTTCACTTGCCAAATGACTCAAATCAGTGGTCAAAGTACGAGTAAATTATCACTGTGGAGGAGGGATTCATAGCCTTGAATGCTCAAAAATCACTTCTCCATAGTTATTGTTTAGTCTTATTGCAATCACTGTCAGTATTTGAATAGAAAAATCTGTCAAAGGAAGCTTGTTAATTTAAAGCCTTTAACTAGTATATAACTTATTTTTCTAGAAAAATGGATTTGAACAGTTCTGTATCAATTTTGTAAATGAGAAACTGCAGCAGATTTTTATTGAATTAACTTTAAAAGCCGAACAGGTGAGAGACATATCCAAAGTAATATTGATACTGTATACAGATATGGGAGCCCAAATTACTGTACCCTTTTATTTTTGAGATGATCCCTTAATGTTTTGTTTGTTTATTAGGAAGAATATGTAGAAGAGGGAATTTCATGGACCCCTATTGAATATTTTAACAATAAAGTTGTATGTGATTTAATTGAAGAAAGGGTAAGTAGATCAACTGTAATTTTTTGCCCTTTGGGTGTTCAATGGGAAAGAGGACACTGTGGTGGTGATAATAGTGGAACATTGTCTTTTTATATTTGTGTAATATTAGTGCACTTTGTACTTCTCTCTGGTCCTGCTCTTAGATTGTCTCCTGATGCTACCCAAATTATCTCTGATCCTGCCCTTAGATTGTCTCCTGAAGCTACCTAGATTCTCTGATCCTGCAATTAGATTGTCTCCTTAGGCTACCTAAGTTTTGATGGGCTATTACTTTGCAGCAGCAGCAGTGGCAGCCCACTTTTCTTAATAAACCGTGTTCCTGAAAAGTGCTACCATTTTGAAATTTGGTACCAGCATGTGGGGCGATATTTTGGAAGCGCTTGCCAAAAATATTTCGATTTCATCCACTAGGGTCTGAGTTTTGGCAAGTAGGGTCAAAATTGTGTTTTCGGTCCAATGGACCAAAAAAGTGAGGTACCATCCTGAAGTGTTGTATTGGCATTCTATGCGGTATTACAAGACTGCTGGCCAAATTTGTTTTCGATTATTTTCAAAAGTGATGAGTTTTTTTTACCACATTCAGCTTTTAAACAGTGGTGGCTCGTGGCTAAGCAGTGGCTAAGCAGTGGAGCTTATGATCGAGATGTTTCCGGTTCAGTACCACCGGTTAAAAACATGTTTCTTGCTATTGAATGATTGAGTTTTCTATAGCCATATAAGATTACTCAATATTACTCAATAAAATAAAATTTTAATTTTTTACTTTCTACGCACTCATACACAAACACTGGTTATGGAACACAAATTTGCGATGTGAAGAGGTGCAACCACCAAGTCAGTTCTAGAAACAAATTTGCGATGGGCAGAGGTGCAACCACCAAGTCAGTTGTAGACTGGTTTCGTCCTATATCAGGTGCTTATCAGTACAACTAGACTTTGGTGATTAGAAATCTCCGAAGAGAAGTCTTTCAAGACACATTCACATTGCTTGTGGGGCAAAAAATATAAATATCCAAATACAAATTTGGTTAGCGCGAGACATTTATGACAAACAATGCTAGCTTTGTGAGAAAGTCAAGTCTCAGCAAAATTGCCCCAATTATATAAGGAAACACAAATTTATATGTACATAACAAACGATTTTCATTAATGTTTATTACTAGTACAAGCCTGAATATAACTGCCGGACATCACCTGTGAAGGAGTGTTTTTTTAGTATAGTGTTCAGCTTAAAAAAACACTCCTCCACAGGTGATGTCCGGCAGTTATATTCAGGCTTGTAGTAGAAACCAATCTTATGTTAGACCTTTTTAAGATTTGTTAATAGGAATACTTATACATATAGCCTATTCATATTTCATAACACATGCATATGTACATATTGGCCTGTACACATATGGCCTATACACATGTAGTCTATGTACACATAGCCTAGGCTTATACATGTAGTCTATGCATATATTATTTTATATCTAGTTTATAAAGAATAAATTAAATGTGACAATATAGGATCACTGTATATGTTACAGGTGATTTCACTTTTAACCAATGTAATGGCTTCATTTAGAATTCGTGCAAATGCATTTACCTAGTAGATATCTGCCTTAAAACTATTTTATTGTAGAATGAATGTCATTTATTTCATGTAGAAACCACCTGGTATTATGTGTATATTAGATGATGTATGTGCAACAATGCATGCACAAGGGGAAGGTGCTGATGCAAAGTTATTGCAGGTAATTAGTGGCTATTATGATTTATTATACATAAATTTGGTTATACCATATACTTTTAGGCTTTATTGGAAAGCATTTTTGCATATGTAAGGACAGCTACGAAGTACCAAGTCACCAGGGCTTTATTAAATCTTTCGTTTTTAAGGGGGTGTTTAATACAGGGAAGTGTTTAAAAGAGTAAAGGGACATTATTGAATTGTAATGAGAAAAGGTAAATAATTGTTTCCATAGTATACTGCTGCATTATTATTATTCCATATTACACAACTGTATTATTGTATATCCATGTTATAGTACAACTAGATCACGTTAATTTATTTTATTTTATTTTTATTAAGCAAGTCCAAATTACATTAGACAGTAGCTGGTCGAAACCGATAGGCCGACCAAAGTTCTAGA
>JAULBZ010005294.1:0-13589 GCA_032360805.1 Neoturris breviconis | reverse complement strand
ACTACGTAACAAAGACACCATTCAATTGCAAGTCCATTGATATAACGCATAGCCTTACATACCAATGGATACGGCCTTGCGTATATCTCCGTATATGGACTGTGTATTGCCATATAAGGTAATACACAATCCATATCCCATTGGGCAGAAACTTGTTCAGAGTCAGCAGTAAAGACGCCAGAACAACGTCGTTTGACGTTGTTCTTTACTGCGAATTAAACAAATTTTTGCCTACTGGGATGGAGCTATACGGTATTCAGTAACATTATACGAGGCCCTTCATGGCAGAGCATAAGACATTTATCGAATTAGAATTTGCTAAAAAAACATGGAATTGAATATATAGCAGGGGATGTAATTTTCACCGGAAATTTATTTCTCTAATAATAAAGTCCTGGGTACGAGGTTAAGTACAATCTTGGAAATATATGAGACAAATTGAAATTTGTGCAAAAATTCGGAATTTCGACTAAATTTGATTAGCAAAACTAGATACTAGGCTGCTAGAAAAAAATTGTTGAATTTGCAAAAAGACCTAAGATCGTTCCTAAGTCCTGATAAATCTCTAGTATTCCCAAAGTAGTTTCCTGCAGTTATGTTTGCGTCGAGAATTCATCAAAATTCGTAATGTCTCATAACTGATTTCCATAATTGAATCCAGTTATTTTGAACTCTCAAGAAACTCTAACTCTTCCCTGTTTTTTTTGTCAACAAAATCCTTATAAAAAATCTTATACAATCGACAACGGACCTTCAATATCCCTTTGAAACAAACAAAAAATTCTTTCAACAATTCTGTCAATTCTAACCTTGTAAAATATAAAAAATGGTATAAACGAACTTTCTTTCGTTTTACTACCAAGATTGTACTGTACTTCGAAATAACAAATAAGATCCAAATAATCCAAATGATTACTCTTCTCACTGAGAGGATGAGATTTGCTTGTAAAATCTAGGTGATATATCCATCTTGTTATCTGTTGCTTGGATACATTTACTCAGACACTATTCAAGTTTCAGGCGTGCAAGCAGAACTTTGGACCAATCAAATTTCTCAATTTTAGAATATTGCGCGGTTAAAACTGCCCGCGCGGAAATATGTGCTGAACCCAATGATGATAAAGGTAGAATCATTATACACAGATCCAACTCGACTGCAAGAATTTTCCCATTAAGTCGAATGGAGATGTCTCTAAACGTTATGTTTTGGAGATGGTCCCTTTGCTTAAACTTGTTCACAAGAACTACAATGGAATGCGGTTGTATCGAAATTGGTTAATGTCGAATTTTTGTTATTTAACGAGTATAAAAATTCTAATTACTTTATAATATAGCCGACTGTGTGGCTATCTCTGTACGAGCTTTTGAATTGGGCGCAAAAAAGTGTTCTGTAGATATTCTGATTGTCAACCAGGATAATTAAAAAATGTTCAATGAATTATTATTTTTGAGATGCATAGGAGCCAACATGGGTTGATGTTGCAATACTGACAACATTTTTAGTTGTCTTTGTATTCCAATTTTTACAATACGATACAAACAAAGGAAACCTAATATTATTTCAGTATAAGTAACACCACATCAAATCTTTGAATAAAAAAAAAATTATAATAATAAAAATTCACACGATTTAATAAATATTTAATACTGTTAAAGATTGTATCAGATGGAAGTCAAATTTTACACTTCTGTTTACCCTATTACCCTGCATATTAGTCCATGGGCTTCTTAACCGGCAAGAATCTGTTCATAGTCAGTAAAATAACGTTAAAATAATGTTCACAGAAAGTTGTTCTAACGCAAACGTTATTTTGTTATCCTTGAACATGTTTTTGCCGGCTGGGTTATAACCGAAATTCCAGAGAATTTGAAAATTGGATATGCCAAAAATGGTACGCTTAAAAGCCCATGGGCTTATTCAAATTGACCTGTTGACACGCACTATAAAATTGGAGCAAAAAACACAGATTTATAATCGAGGCAACCACTTGGAGTTAGTTCAATTACAGTGAAAATAACTGACCACCAAAACAGAAGAAACAATGTATAGGAAATTAAAGGCTTTACTTAACAATAGCTATAATTTTAGAAGTTATTAGTCAGAAATAAAAATAGTCAGAAATACTGGATGTTCTTTCGATTCTACAAAATGCCAAAAGTGATCCGCTTATCCGGAATAAGCTTATAAGCTTTATTTGCGAGATGGGTTTATATGCAAACCAATTAAAAATCTATTAATTTATATAAAGTTATATAAGTGACAATACATGATACAATCAATAGTAAATGACACAAACGACAGTAAATGACGTCAATTTCTACCAATGGAATGTCTTTATTTGCATTCCGCGCGGAATTTTACGCTAATGGAAGTCCAGCTTTAACTAAATGTCGCAAATGCAACACTAAAAAATGTCACAACACGAAAATATCACGACACTAAATGTAACCATGTCACAACACTGAAAAAAATATCGATGTCTGATTTTTAATTTAGTTTTGTCCATGATTTATATTATATCTCTAAACAAACCAGCATACATACTAAATTCGACGCCAATCAGCTCTCTCCTTAATGTGTTTGACAATTATCATGAATAATTAATGAGGGGACGGTCATTATGCAAATTTTGAAATAATATATGTGTCAAATGTGTCTAGTCTGAAATTAATTTAGTTTTATTTTGTGTCATTTATTACTTACAACAAAAAGTTATATTTTATGTGTTGCTATATTTACTGTTAAGTTTCGACAGTTACTGAAGATTTCGCGACATTTATTGTCCATTGTGTCGCTGATTGTATTATATGCTTTCGAACGACTTTGTTCTATTGTCTTTACTGCGGACTTTGAGCAAGTTTTTGCCTACTGGGTTTGAGATTTCACGCGGTATATTATTATTTGTGCACAAACAAAAACAATAAAAAAAAAAAAAAAATTCACATGTTCTGATTTTTTCGTCGATCAACTCTTTCTTTGACAGATTTTACATTATACGGCCAAACTTTAGATATCTTGTTGGATATACCATGCTCCAAAAACAATTTCTGTAAAATTTGTTGCTTACCGGAATCAATTTTCAACAACTCTGTAAATGTTTTCGAACGAGATAAACTTTGATAAAATAAAGGTGGAAACTCTGCCTCACACATACAAAGAATAAGGATAAAATTTAACATCGCTCGTTTATCTTTTTCATCATTCATCAATTCTACTCCTGTAGTCACAACTTCGTTGGATTTTTCTGAACCTTTTTCTCTCTGGTTTCCACGTTGAATAGAAGCAAAGAATTCTTCTTCGATACCATCATCATCACTGCTGTCATATGCAGTGTTGTCATAAAAAGTCTTTTCACTTCCAACTTTTCCAGACTTTGTCATTTTTCGTCCAATGCAACTTTGTTTTTCAAATGTGTCCTTCAAAAAGTTCTAATATATTTCTCCAACGTGTTCTTAACTTTTCTCTATCAACTAAAAATCTTACAATAAATTATTCGCAAATTTATAACTACCCCGGCCGGCAAAACCTGTTTAAAGTCAGCAAAATAACGTTAGAACAACGTTCTTTGAACTCTTTCTAATGTTATTTTGCTAACTTTGAGCAGGTTTTTGCCGGCTGGGTAAATTTTCAAAAACACTATTCATGAATATTTAAAGGAAAGTGAGAAAGAGTACGCATCAAATTATATACTTATTTTAATGAAAATAAATACTGTTCACAATGTTTGGTGCTTACTCAGCAATTTTCTCAAGCGATGCTTATTACAAGTAGTAACAGATATAAACCTATTCACAAATATATAAAAACGAGGCGTTGGCTGCTCAAGGTTGAACTTGTTGCAATGCAACAACTTCTTTTTGTGCACGAAAAGGAAGTTTTTGCATTGCAACAAGCTCTTATTTTGGGTAGCCAACGCTTCGTTTTTATGTATTTATAAATGGGCCTATCCTACGAGCAAGTAATTCTAACCTGGTATGATTTTGGTTCAAAGATATCAAACTCTGCAACTTTCCATCCTTTTAACTGGTCACCAGATTTTGTGAAAACAACTCGTTCTTTACTCCCTGCTTGCACATATATGTTCAAGGTTCCTGAATGATGTCAGTGGGTATATAATCATTGTGTGGGAGGAATGAGAGAATAACTTCATGCTTTGTGGCCTAAAACTTTGCTCAAAAATTTACCCTTTCGTGCTCATATTTCGACAACTGGATGTAAAATTTCCAAAATATCGTTATTTAATCAATTACGAATTAGATAGTGAAATACTAAGTGTCTTTACTGCGGACTTTGAACAAGTTTTTGCGCAATGGGACAATAATTGTTGTATTCATCAATATGATAAATTGTAAAATTCAGATTTCATATAGTAAAATTGCATTGCGCATGCTCAGAAACCCATATATATTTACGTGTTTAAAATAAGAACAAATAATCTCTGTGGAGGAAGGAATTTTAAGCATTGCTTCAGGTTTTGTAATGCTCAAATATCACTCCTCCACAGAGATTATTTGCTGTCAGTTACTTTCAGGCTTGATCATTAAGAAAAATTCCCTGCGAAAGCCAAAAGAAGACATTCCATTGGTAGATATCGACATCACACGCCATGTGATATCAATTTCTACCAATGGAATGTCTTCTTTTGGAATTTTCCGCCTAATGAAAAACTCTCACCTGTGGATACACCATACATGCTGTAGGCAATTTCCATACATCGTGGATTCGGAGACATAATTCTACCATTTAATCGAGCTTTCCATCCAGCTTTAGCAGGAGAAGAAGCTTCTATGTATATGTAATAACCTATGGTAAACAAAGTACAAGTCATACAATATATTGAACTTATACATTTGAATGTAACGCAACTGCTGTAAGCAAAATAACTTTCCAACAACTGGAGGGTTGGTTCAAAGAATCGTTTGTTTTGCATGATATTTGGAGATTTTTCCTAAAATTCTATTGGGCATTCAATGACACTAAAAACGATTTTCCAGGGAGCTAGTTGTTGCCAAGGTAACCCATTTTTGAAACTATAAACTTTGATTAATTTATACACCATATTATGTCATCAAAAAGTGCCGATGTAAGCAGAATCTTTTTATTATTGAACTCTTTTATTCTTTCTAATGATCTATAATGGTGCTACATTTCATAACCATACCATTTAGAGAGAAAAATTCCAAAAATTCTAAACATTAATAGGGTTAAGCCATGTTTGAAATTTAGTACTGGCAAAATCTCTACAAAGTCTCCACTTTTGAAATATTAAAATTCAAAGTCCACTTCTCCCTTATCATTTTAGCATGTTATTTGGGTCTCCACTTTTGAAAAAAAACTTTTTTCGCCAATACTCAGTCCCAAATTGACGAAATTGAAAAAGAATTAGCCAACGGTCTCGTTATATTGCCTAGAATGCCATAACCAAATTTCAGGACGGTACAATGCCTTTTCGGTCCATTGGATCAAGAACTCAATTTGTATCCTTTTTTTCACAAAACTCAGGACCAAGTATACGAAATCAAAAATATCTTGGCAAGTTCTTCTAGAATATCACCACAAATGCTTGTACCAAATTTCAATATGCTAGCACTTTAGAAACATTGTCTATTAAGAAAAGCGGGACGCTGCCGACGCCGCAAAGTGATAGCAATAGTCCATCAAAACTTTGTTTGGTAAGCTAAAAACAATGGAAATAATTGATGGTCATAAAATTATCGAAAATAATAATTCAGACAAAGTCAAGCCAGAATATAACTGCCGGACATCACTTGTGGAGGAGTGTTTTTTAGCATAGTGTTTAGATTTTATTCAGGCTTGAAAGTGCACAAATTTCACACTAAAGTTATGGCAATGTTATGGAAATTCCTTCTTTCCTGTTTTTTTGAGTCATAGACAGAGAATATGATAGATTAAATCAAATACAAAGATTAAAAAGCATTCTGCAAATGTCTGCTGATGAAAGCTGTTAAGGGTTAGGACAGCTGCAGAATCATACAAAAAAAACCATCTCCATGTAATTTAATTTAATGTTCAATAATGTTTTGCTGCTTTAGATTTGTGAACAGTACCATTAAATTCTACTGGATAGGAACAACAGCATGCATTTTATTATAATTATACCCTTTGTATTTAGCCTTTTCTCTTTGTTTCTAAGGAGCTTCATGGTTCCATCTTTAATTTTAAAGGAAATATTCAACGGAAATTTTTATGAGCCTAATATGAAATAATTAGAATGTTTTGATCCTCTAGATTTAAATTGGATTTAATTTAAATTTAAATTGTTTTTTTCTATTATTTTTTGCAGGTGTAACGTTCTTATATGGTCCTTACAACGTTTACTTAAACAAGAAGAAAATATTGTTTATCTAGAGCTGCTATTTCACTTGATGTATGGATCATTTCCATTACATTCTTCAATCATTCTTCAATCAATTCCCCTAGGTTGAGGGTTCAAGTTACAAACATTAGCTTCATTGTATATATTATTTTATTTTTCATTTCATGCTTAGCGAAGAATTGTTTCATAACCAATTAATGCAGATGAGATAACATTGCATTCATATTGAATGCCAGACAGATTTTCTGTTGTTGCTTTGATATTCAACGAGCTTGTAATTGATTTGTTTCTTTGGTATGAAGAAACCAATCAAATGCATGATCATTGACTCAGTAATCTCCTCCCCATATCTTAATTTAGATAAAGTCTCTATTGAAGATTATATTTACAACCTAGTTACAATAAATCTTTTCTACCCCTTTTAAGTACTTCTTTATAGAATTGGATTGCATTAAAATGGATTTGAAAACAATACACAATAATATCAGCATTCCTACAACTAATACAACTTTACTGGAACAAACGTGCAAACATTTGTATGGTTTTCATAGTGAACTTGTTGCAGTATTACTTCCTTTATATGGTATCACAAGTGTATTGGGAACGCTTTTTAATGCTTTTACAATCTTGGTTGTGATTTTCAAAAAAATGCATCACGCGATTCACTTATACACAACAAACATGGCAATTTCTGGTATCATATTTCTAGTGTTATATATCCCACTGAATATAATAAAGATTCACAATGATGGTTGCTGGAAGCTTGGTATAGTGTTAGTACGAATATTTTTTGCAGTGGCTCACTTGTATGGAATGTTGTTATTTTTAAGTCTTACTGCGCTAACAGTTGATAGATACTGTGCCATTTTTAAACCAATTGCATGGAGAACAGGATCACAAAAATGGGCTAAGAGAATAATACCATTAATGTGGTTAATCGGTTTAACCACAGCAAGCCAAAGATATTACCACATGGATCTAAATTACTACTCGGAAAATGTTGTAATTCCATTTGAGAGGAATCACGAAATAGAATTATTCTGGATACTTCATATGATTTTTATCATTATTGCTATTGTGTTAGTTATTATGATGAACATGCATATGATTATTTTCTTATATTCGCGTTCACATAATCAGACATCATCAAACAATGCACATAAAAAGGCACTCAAAACTCTCATACTCTTGTTCATTATATTTCTGTTATGTACATCACCGATTTACTTGTGGCTTATCGCACAGATCGCTAATAAAGCAATTGAATCAAGTCATATTGGTCAAAATATTTTTATATTCTTCGTGTATTTGTTTTCCTTTCAAGCTATGATTAATCCAATAGTTTATGGTAGAGCAACTAAGGAATACAAAGACACTCTAAACTATATTTCTTCTGCAGTTTGTAAGCTACCAAATATATCATTCAGACATGGTAAAATAGAGCAGGATAGTAAAATATCAGAGCAGAATGACAACACTGTTGATACTATGTAGTACATGAAATTAAACAAAACATATGAAAGGAAAAGGAGACACGTACTTAAGTTCAAGAAGATAAAATTAAAATAATTCTTAATTGTGTAAACAAGCCTTTGAAATTGAAAACTGTACTCAAAAAACACTCCTTCACAGGTAATTTCTGAGAGTTATTGTGAGTCTAACAGCACAACCTGAAAAACAAACAAATTAAAAGAATAGTGACAGTTTTGTTTATATAAATAGTTATGCAGTTATTTTACATGTTAAAACTGTATTAGCCCATCCTCTCTTGATGTTCCTTGAGGATAACATTTTTTCCATATGGTGTGCATAAGCTTAATATTTAGAGAATTCCAATAATCCTAGCTGATGATTCTCAGGTTGTAATAGCTAACATCTAAAATGTTGATGATGTATGTAATATAAATCAAAGAAAATGACAAAAATATATCAAATTTATTACCTGATCCTGAAGTGTGGTCATTATCAGGGCCAGTTCCTGATGATGGTGTTGTATCAGTTGTTCGTTTCCAATCAAAATCATCAGTTGCATCATTTTTCCAAACACATATTGGTTCAGCAAGAACATCAAATGTACAATCGTGTGGTCCTAAAATTATAATTTACATGCATTGTCAGGCCTCTGAAGTCAAGAAATTAGTCTCCAAAGATGCTTCTCCACAGGGGGATGCCGACGTGAATTCAAAAGCCTGCATTGTATCTAAACACAATGTGGAAGGCTGCCAATTAAGGATCCGTATAGTTCTGTATATGGACTGCATATTGCCATATGGCATAACACATTCTGTGTATGGAGCTATAGGGTCCATATTCAGTAGTGCTCCACATTGTGAAGAAATATTTGTTATTGTTTAATTAATTCTAATTGCAATATATATACCATCCATGTAACTATATGCAATGATATAGTAGCGGACTTCAGTAATACACTGCAGCAATGAGTTATTTCACTGAAGTATTTCCAGGTTAAACCGGAACTACTGTTGCAATACATATTGTTTATTGGGACATGCTCTAGCCTAGCCAAGAATTCCCGTCTCTTTGCTTCCTTTCTTCATTTTCTTTCTTTATGTTATAATCTGTCGTTTGAGATTTTAGTCCACATTGAGAGAAAGAGAAAGAAAGAAAAAGAAAAAACAAAGCTTAGTATACTAGGCTAGCTCTAGCCCTACTTTCATATATCTCTATCAATGAGTTACGTACAGTTAACTATAATAGCAGATGAAGATTCCCTACTAACTAATTACTTTGGATATGAACAGAAGAGGTGAACTACAGTAGAATAAAACAGTAGAACAAAAACTTGAATTCTATAGCAAAATACTAAACAACCTTTAAGCTTCGATTTGACCTTACCTGTTCATTGAGATAATTTTTAACACGTTTTTACTGACTCTTTAGATGAAATAACCATGTAAATTATGAAAACCAAATAAATGATTACTACTACTAGCTAATAATAATAAAAGTCATTCGTTATATAATAAATATACCTGCCCAACAACTTCTTTTCTCGCATTTCTGTGAAGAAACAGCTGAGCCTGGGCAAGGTTTTCCTCCATGCTTAGGTGCTGGATCAGTACATTTGCGTGATCTTGATTGTGTTCCACTATCACATGTTACACTACATGAACCCCACGTACCCCACCTGCTCCAATGTCCATCAAGAGGAGCTGTTAAGAGAAATACGAGTATATTAAAACGAAATTTCACTTTAAAGGTTTATTTCTTAGCAAACATAAGATTATGCGATGCCCCTAAATTTAATAATTTTTGGAATGGCAGATTTTAAATTATGGAGATAAAATTTTTGCAAAACAACAATAACATTTCAATGATACACCCACCTTTTCATTAACGTTTTAAGTATTTTTATGCATAGAATATTTCAAAGTAATATAATTTCTTTCTTGAAGTAGACCATGTGAAATGCTTTTGCAGCACTAATCTTCGAGGCGATTTCTTCCTGCTAAAATGACCCATTTAATTAACATGATGTTGTTATAGACAATCGCAATATCCTGTTGGTGTCAGTTTGGTGAGACACGGTGTGTAGCAAATTCAAATGCATAAACTTTATATAATTCTATATTACGTTTTTTTCAATAAACAGAGTAGAATAAATACCATAGCATTCCTTATTGGGACAGATTTCCTTTTGTTCATCAATGCCCCACAATATCAAATCAGTAGAAAATGGTTTTGGACATGATGTCTTATCTACAGTATCCATGCAGAACCTTGTTCTTGTTTTCTTGCAATTAACATCACATGGACCATAACTAGACCAATTACTCCAACCACTACCATGATCTAATAACAAAATAACAACTCATACAGATCAAACTACTTTAATGGCAATAATTTTTGAAGAAATTAAATTTTGACATTAAATTTGGATTTTATGGTTTTTGAACCACATTCGTGAAAATATAAGTATAGTATAAGTCGAATTCAAAAATAAATACAAGTAGCAGTCTATTACAAGTGAAAAATCCAAATTTGTAAGAAAATTGCTTATGAAATTCTGAACTTAATACAGCAATAAAATATTTATTTTTATTATTGACCTGTGAAATAAGTGCATGCAAAAAGTCTATTCTGAGCTCAATCACAAAAATACATGTCTACGAAATGCACTTATTTTGGTCCAGCAAAAATTAGCACCCATGAACTTAATACCATTAAGAAAAGTACTTGCACAACTAATTTTCGAAACAAAAACCTTTGTTTATAAGTGATCAATGAAGAATGGATAGATACTTACTTTTACAATCATACAGCGCATTCAATTGAAATATATCAGTTTCTGATAGCACATCCCTTTGCCCAAGTTGAGTCTTAGGATCCAATACACTTAAGATTGTTGGTTTTTCAGCTAAAATTAAAGGTTCAAATTTTATTTATAATTTAACGATATTAATATTCATCTGTCGTGCATCCAAACTCAAAAGATTAAAAGTATTACCATCCAAAGCAAATGAATATTTGCCATAATGCATAATAGAATTAAAATCATATGGTGATTTTAACATGTCTGCTACCACATTACCATATCTTTTGAAGTTGTGGATTTCACCTAAATAGAACATTGTATATACACATGTCTGGTAATATTGTTTGTACATTTCATTGTGTAAATACAACAGATGAATATTACTGCTCTTGACAGTATTTCCACCTACATCAATGAAAGTCTCTTTCAAATGGTGACAACTGATGAGTGGTTCAGAGTAAGTTCAGTAACTCTACCATAGTTTCTTGATTAAACGCCCTGGTTAAATTTTTATTGTGGGGACATGAGGGGCATTTATTAGAGGAAGTGTATATTTTTTCAGTATTTAAAGGGGGTATTTATTAAAGGGGGCGTTTAAAAAAGGGTGACGTTTCGAAAAGGGTTTGCATTTAAAAGAGAAATATTTTCAAATTAATATCTGCAGAGAAGAGTATAGATGTCACTGAACAGTTATTGCAGTTACAACAAGTTCTACTTTGAGTAACGAACACTGTCATTAACTTGTGAGAAGGTCCATTGAAACTAGATTCTTGTAATTGATTATTTTCATCATATCGAATTATAACCTAGTAGATATAATCCTCCTTGTTGCAGATCATATTCCATAGATGATATATAAAGTCGCAGGGCTTTCAGATGATTAAAGTTAATAATTATTTACTTACTTTCTTTGATATTTTCCCAGAAGATTTCAACATACTTGTCTCGATCTGGTCTTGATTGTTCATGCCAAAAACCAAGTGTATGCATAACTTCATGCATAATGATACCCTGCAATACAGAAATCCACTCCTTGAAATTCACTACAGCAATCACCTGTGGAGGTTAAGCTGAAAATTATGTTCAAATGCACTCTTCCATGGGTGATTGCCATAGTGAATTTCGAGGACTGGAAATCAATAAATACATTCCATCTTGATTTAGCCTTGGATATGGATACATTGAACATAATCATCTACTACAAGCACCTACAGTATTCAACAGTTTTTATTTAACCATGTCCCATGGAGGTCCAACTTCTTTAAAATTAACTGATCGTCAGCACAAATTGCTAACAAAGAGCATACAAAATACAAATGTATAAATGAATATTACTTAAGCTAGATGATTATCTGTAATCTGGCATTTTACTTTTCGACTTTTTGACATTGTTTCAACATATGCCCACTGGGGTCCAAACAAATGAGAAAAAATGTCAATCCATTTTCTAAATTTTAATAAGTACAAAAAACTAAATATAGCTAAATCTTTAGTCCGACTTTATATGACCTTCTGTCTAAAGAGGCAGTTGTTGGTAAAAGTTGGACTTTTCTGTTTGTACTGCATGAATCAGAAGAGACATTATATATTGGGTAACAAAGGAAATTTTGTCAAGGTAAATTTGTGTGTACCATTCATCACTAAACTTAAATGAACATCATATGATGAGAAGCAGGGAAAAGCACATGGATGATAGAGCTCATATCAACACCCATATAGTGAGAGAAGAGGAGCACGTAGACAGGAGAAATGCCAGAACGTTGAAGGGGAAAGGAAGGGAGTCCAATTTAAACTGCAGACATCACTCAATTTTAATTGTTATACTTACCTTGTATGCACAATTGGTTCCTAAAGTAACCTTTTGAAAGCCAGGTAACCAAAATTCTCTTCCAACCGTTGATTTACAACTATAAAACAATAACACAATGTAATGCAAGTAAAGCAAGTAAAGCACTCAAAACTATTGGTTAGAAGATTCTCTTTATTTCAATCTATAATATCTTAATTAACTTCTTAGTTATTATTCAAAATTGCTAACTTTGACACTCAGCCACCAGTGGAAAATACTTTACAAAATAGACAGGCAGTTCAGCAAAATTGATCTAGAAATATATATCCTGTAGATTGTATCCAAAAGGAAATTCCATATCAATACCAGGAGATGCATTAAGGACTTAGCATGTTTCGTAATTGTAAATTACAGCTGCTTTATAATAACAAATGCAACTTATTTTATATGGTGTCAAATTCATTACAAGTAGTATATATATAAGCTGTTATATATTTGGAGTATAACAGCTTATAATATTCTGGTTGTAATGAATTTGACACTATATAAACTTATATTTAAAAGGATCAATCCTAAATTCACCTTCTGGTGTTTTTGTGTGAATATTATATTAATATGAAATACTACTTTGTTTCTATAACTTTTTTCCAATTATGGCCAATGCTTTCGTTCTTTTTGAATATTTGTAATTATCATTCACAATTTCATGGGTCAGATCAAATATTACAGGTCATTTATTGAAACAATGCAAAAAATTCACTACGTCTAGATCAACTACAACATATCCTTTCGGATATAAAATCTGTTAAAGCTATTGCTTTGAGTTAATATTTAATAGAAATATTTATCAAACTGATGGAATAACACTGGTCATGTGATTTCCCAAATTTCCCCAGCTTTCCAAAATAAATTGCCCATTTCCGGGTTATCTAGATATCTGTGGGATAATAATTGAGATATCCAAATGAAATTATCACTTTTTTATGGACTGAACCAAATATTTTATTTACCCTATAGATTGAAAAAACCCGATTTATTATCAGGTTTTATATTTACCTGATAATAACACATAAAATCAGATAAAATCTGCTGAAACTTGATAATAAAGTAAAAATGCCACAAACCCTATACCCTTTACAAATTTCACATAATGTTCCGCCTTCTTAGTTCCAGTTACTTCTTTGAA
>JAULBZ010005293.1:0-13590 GCA_032360805.1 Neoturris breviconis | reverse complement strand
GCGAGCATAAACTTTCGCGGATGGATTAATATAGGATTTTTCGCGTATTTTACTTTCGCGAATGGGGCCAAAATCCGTGAAAACCGCGAAAGTTTATGCCCGCGAAAGTTAATGCTTCTAAAGTAGTTCAAAATTCTCACAAAAAAAAATCGCCTAGTGGAAAGTGCCTTAACCCTATTTAAGCCGAGCTTTTTGGATGGGTTGAAATGGCCGGGAGCGGATTCGGCCCCCCTCCCCTCCTTGAGATCTCGGGATTGGCTTAACATATGTCATGAAACTTGGTAGGGTAATATTACAACATCTAATAAACATTTTGAAACAAATAGATTGAAATTCCGTGTAGCTGCACATTTTCTATACTTTTAAAAAATCCTAAATTAGTAATTGGGCGAACTTATCTGCGAGTAGGGTTATCTTCCGGATTTTCCGGTATTAAAAGTTTGCTTCTTAGAATAAGGAACATATGAATTTATGTGAATATGTAACAAACACAGAATTGAAATTTGCTATTGGTAAGAAACAATCATATATCTTTTTCGAGTTTTATCCTTTAAATCGCTTAGGTCTCGTGGATTTTACAGACAGAAAACAATTCTTTATTTGCAAATCCAAAGTATTGGGAATAAATAACAACCTCCACTTCTCGTTTAAATACGAAGTTTCTTATAAAAAAAACTTGGAAATTAAATTAACATCTTTCCAATCGTGAATGTAACTATGCAAAACAAGCTCGTCCCCAGCACCTTTTGACTTTTTTTAATTTTTCTCTCCGAGAAAAATAAAAAAAATTCAAAAGGTGCTGGGGACGAGCTTGTATGCAAAACTTATTTTAAAACAAAATTTAACAGTTATAGTTATTAATAAATACATCTCTGTCATCAGCTCTTCTTAACCAACCATCTAGAAATATTGCTTTCGCAGAATTATATAACACTATATCTTTCAGAAATTCTCGATGCAATGCATTGAACTTTCGAGCGTATCCTTTCACATCGCTACCTTGATTACCTAACTCTGCCATAAACCGTTGCGAAGTGCCCGGACCAGATAGTACAGAAATATCAGCACAAACAAAGAAAGCTGGCTCATCGAGAGAAGAACAGGTAGCTAAGTATTGCTGACGATAAATCTTCTTTGCCCAACCTTTAAATGCAACTTTATCTTGATCATAACAGTATTTGACAAACATTTCTGCATTTCCAGAGAATGATAAATAACACTCAGGAAATAGAACCCTATTTGTCCATCCAGTACCTGGGGTGATTCCCATGCATGTGTAACCAATGTAACCATAAAGGTTATTTCCTACAACATAATATAAAGGCCATATTAAACGTTGCCAACATGTTGGTTTCAAAATGCTGCGACCGTTTGATCGGTGTGCTGGATCTTGTTGGGACATGTTGGGTGAAATTTGATTCTATT
Source organism: Neoturris breviconis (assembly GCA_032360805.1). Classification (NCBI taxonomy): domain Eukaryota; kingdom Metazoa; phylum Cnidaria; class Hydrozoa; order Anthoathecata; family Pandeidae; genus Neoturris; species Neoturris breviconis. The sequence continues at coordinate 12,165 of JAULBZ010005293.1, read as the reverse complement.
CAAATTTTTGAACCGACATATGCCAACGTTTTTCCTCTTTTTCTTAATGTTGGCTCCGCTTGGTCACCCGACGCAACTTGTTGGGTAGGCGCATGTCAATTAAATACAAAATATTTTGCATTCTTTAAAACGGATCAAATTCCTCGTTATAATGGCAACTAAGGCTGTAGCATGACATTCTCGTAGATGAAAAATGAAAAACGAGGAAAACTAGGCGATGGATCAGAAGGAGGGGAGGAGAACAACAATAAATTAACAACCTCATCAAAGAACTGCGATGTAAAGACGTAGTAAGGTTTTAAGGACATGTTTCGAATGAGCTATGCTAGCTTTCTAGACATTCTAAAATATATTGAGCCTGATGTCAGTCATTCTCCATTCTTTGCTCACTAACGAGTCAGGATATATCACTCTCGTCTGCCATTATTTATTCCCAGTCTCTTAATTGGAAATCTACATTCGAAATGCTTTTGAAACAATAAAATCACATTCGAAACCGCATTCGATAAAAAGAAAATTATAAGCAACATGGAAGTCTCGCCAGTCTCGCGCCTCTAGAGGTTATCAACCAATGAAAGTTTGAGGTTGATTCTGCATATTTGTTAGAATTATAAGTAAACCGCTTACGTCATAGATACGGTTAAAGTCATTCCAATATATCAACAGTCTTTTGTTTCCTCCCATAATTTTAAGAGGTAGTCATAGCAAAAATAATTGCTAACAACATAAATATATCTATGCTAACAATAATAAAAGCGGCAACCTCGTTCCCAGGGCTTTTTCCCGCTTTTTAAAGGGAGAACGCCGTCCTTCCTCCAATAGTGGAAAGAAACATTGGGAACGAGGTTATTTGTACTAAAAAAAATAGAATATCAGTGATTAAAATTAAATAATCGCTGTGGAGGAGGCATATTTGAACACAGATTCTGGCTTTATAACCTAAAGCTATGCATCAAAACTACTCCTCCACAGGGATTATCTACTCTCATCTGCTGCAGCAGTGTGGCGACGTATGAAAGAGTTGAAAACTTAAAAGCTGCTATACCGGTATCAGCTGCGCTGTTCTGACAGCCTCCTTCAAAATTAAAAATCCTGTTTAACGCGTGTTCGTATTTATCGCCACAATTTGAGATACAGCACCTAAAATAGAAATATGTTTACAAACTTGACAGGTATAACGATACTTATTAATAAGGCTAATCTCTATAGAAGAACTATTTTGAGTGGAAGCGACGAAGCTTTGTTTTTTGTTTCGAGGCATTCATAGACGCAAACAGACTTCCAAAACTGAACTAGATGGCAAATATATGTTCGGATATAAGCTCAACGACTCATAAGAAGGGTAGTCTTACATGAAAACCTTATGTGGTCTGCTGACGATGGAAAATTGATATCAATGTGTTGCGATTATATCCCAGCAATAGACTTCAAAAATAATCCAGACGTTTTCTGCAATTTATTTGGATAATCGGGGAATTCGGATAAAGTGTTCGGATAGCCGAGGTGCCACTGTATTGTAAATAATACGGACGTTTGTACCAAAAGGATTAATACAAGGTTTTAAGTACTCACTTAACACCTCCCGGTTGTGTCGGACACAATCCACCGGAATAATATCCGTTACAGGTGACACTATTCCATTGACATATTCCATTTTGATTGCTACAAGCTTCTTCTGAGTACGGCACGCAACACATAATGTTATATGCTTGCGTTGGACACAAACCACTTTTTCTAGCCGCAGATGGGCACATGGTATCCGGAAGACATTCGCCGTTTTTGTCCATACATGGCGCTTCATTGTAATATGCTGAGGTAAGCGTAATTAAGATTGTACTAGCGTGTATGATTTTTATGTACATCATTGTAACCTAAATGAGGAAACTTTGATGAATCATTCAGATCTAGTGTGTAAGAACTAGTTCAAATTCCGCAGTAAAGACTCTAGGACAACGTCTTTAACATTTTTTTAGCGTTTTTACTGTAGACTTTGAACAAGTCATTGTCCACTGAGTTTTACGAACAATATCTAAGTAATGTGGAGAATGGTGTTACATTAACAAACTTATATTTGATTGGTATATTTGATGCGCTTTATAGCATTGCTATATAAAACAGTATTTTTAAGTATTAGTTAGAAAACCTGAATAAGATACCAGTATATTATTTGTATTGTCGTACGTTTTTGCATGTAAAATAGTGAACTAAAAAAAAAAGTTTTCGAAAACTCGTAAAAAGATCATCCTTAATATAAAGCTGTGGTGAATTACTAGTATAGTTGGTAAGCTAGTAGTTTAGGTCCCCATACCCTAAAACTATCGAGTCGCCGTGGAAGCCAAAAGTAGACATTCCATTGGTAGAAATTTCTACCTAGGGAATGTCTACTTTTGGCTTTCGAATTTATTTTTCATTGCGAAAATGGAACCATGGAAACCAAAATTGCGTATTTTTCAGTTATATTCTGCTACTCTTAAGTGTCGAATAGCGGCGGGAGGGAGATTGAAACAAGCGGGGACACTGGAAATCGAAGGGGAAAGGGGGAGGTGTTGGGATAAATTTTCAAAACATTATTAATCAGTATGATGCCTATTTCAATTGATTGAAAGAATTAATAGCCATAATTTAACAATCATAGACGTAAGTTTTTGAGTTTCTTTAAACGCATGCACATAGTTACATACCTGTTGATTTAAAAGATTGCAGCTACGTTGGACTTTATTCCGTACTTCTTTAGATTTGAAACTATCGTCTAACTTCCTACTATCACCAGAATTATGATTTTATTCAACAAAAGTTTGAAATAAAATTCAATCAATTACTTCCATTCAACAACTAATCACATGACTTAAGACTTAGGTTACACGTTATCTGATTTTGGTTACGGTAGCCGAACAGAGAAATAATTTCTATGATTCTATGATTTTCAGCATAGCTTCAGATTTTATAGCTTGAATCCCTCCTCCACACTGATTATTTACTCTTACCCCTGGATTACATGTTTTGTGGATGTGTTAAGAGGAGAATAAACAAAGGGAAAATTATAGAAATCGTTCGAGGATATTTGCTGATCAATGTGTTTAGCCGCAGTCCATAAAATTACTCTCAGTACTATGGTAGTTTTGAGACGGTGACTCAGCCTAGATTTTGCAGATTATTTGACGACTGGTCATCAAACTAAAAACACTAGGGTTCAATCAACAATCTTCATCCTTTCCCAAACAATGTCTATTTTGTCCTGTTGATGTAGTTAGCGCCTAGATGTAGTAACCCTAAAGAATGAATTTTATTTAGTAGATGAAATAAAACGATATCACCTATGAGTTCAAATCAAAATCTCTTGACAAAAAATAATTTTATAAATGTGTAATCAAGATTATAATTTTTTTGACCTATTTAAAGATGCATTTGACAAAATCCAACAAAATGAAACTAAGCACTAAAATAAAACAAAGAAAGTAATACATTGCAAGAACGTTGACGATGCGGTGTCTATAATAGATTTGGCAGTTTTGTCTCGAATTTAAGATTTTGTCGAATTTTGATAGATTTATTTTGCGATTCAACAACTTTTAGCAATTTGTGTGGAATTTATTTTTGCGGATAAGAAGGGACAAATTTGCAAAAAATATCTTCTGTAGAAATTTCTTCCAACAAAAATCTCTTCCCTTAAGAATAACCATGGGATAACATTTAGCTATGCTGTACCACATTGTAATTAGAATAATACCATCGACGTCGTGTAAACAGCCTATATTCTATCTATATGTCCTACTTTACAAATCACTAAGGTGTGGTTATTCAATAAATAAGTAAAGTAAAGGTATTATTATTATTATTATTATTTGCATTTATTTGTTTTAAAATGGTGGATATTTATTGTAATCCTATTCTTAGAAGTAGAAATCCACAGTGGGAAACAAACCTTGTTCATCAAAGTCCACACGCTAGAACAACGAACAAATTTGTGCCCGCTGGCCTCTATACTCTTATTTCACAGATTAAGCAGTAAAGGTTACAGATTTGCAGAAACCATCATGCACAGAATACTGTAACGTAGCAACAGCTTGACAATAGGAATGTACTTCACGGAATATGATTGTTTACAGGAGAGAGACATGTGATAACGATAACCAAGTCTGATTCAAACAGATATATGCTATGTACAGTAGCATACCGAAACAACGACCCTTTATTAATTGATTGGTTTCTTCGTACCAAAGTAACCAATCACTTACAAGTACGTTGACGTTGATCTATGTATTTGTATTGATCATTATTCTTTCAAAATTCTTCAAACGCTTTAATCACTTCAATCTCCATTTCCATTTGAGGAATCTTAATTTCTTCATTTTCTCTTTTGTTCAGAGTTTTGGTTAAAGCATCAGATAGTATGTCTTAAGATCAGTAGTTCTATGTGACGGTAACCCGTATTTACGATCATCTGTTCAGAAATACATGAAAACGAGGCGTTGGCTTGATGCAATGCAATAAGTTCCTTTTTGTGCACTGTATGTAGTAGCTACACAAATTGCATTGCATCAAGTTCTACTTTGAGCCGCTAACGCCTCGTTTTCATGTATTTGTGAATAGGTCTATTGTTCAAATCTTTTTCAGATTTTTAGGGGGGTAATAAATACAAAGTTATTAAAAGTTTTCTTGTTAACATTAAAATAATTCTGCGATAAAATGTTGAATATTAGGAGATATCGTAATTGTCACATAATAATTCATCGAGCATGCTTCAAGACATAATCCCTGTTTCAAGGCCGTCTTCCACTTTAGAAAACTTTCCGCGGAACGAAAATGAAACGGAAAATGCGCATGCGTAGAATAATATATGTTGCTTTTCCGCGGACAGTTTTCCGTTCCACGGAACGAAATCTAAAGTTGAACAGCAAATATCATGTAGCTACATTTCAAAAGACAGCAATATCGTATGGCAAGACTAAGCACTTCTGAAGTGTTATCTATATTAGTATTAGAAGGGTAGCCAAGGCCCTGAAAAAGATCGTCCCTCATGTTATTTGTTAGCCTACAGGACGAAGGTTCAAAGAAATTGTTTCAGGATTTAAATCCATGAAAGGTCTAGATGAAGTCGTTAGTGCGATTGATGGATCTCATAACGGGATTAAAGGGCAAGAATTTTGTAACGAGAATTCCATTGATAGAAAAGGTTGGTCTTTCTTTATTTTACAAGCATCTTGTGACCACCAATATATGCTTAAAAGTTGTTGTGCTGGTTGGCCTGGTTCAGTTCATGATGCTAGGGTATTTCAAAACTCCGATTTGTTAGCATCGATCACGGCAAGAATGCGTGACCACTTTCCAGAAGAAAGTTTTATGTTGGTCGATGCAGCCTACCTTCTTCCAACATTTCTGCTTACTCCTTATAAGGATAATGGCAGCCTACCAGAGCATCAACGAAGCTTTAACTATGTCCATTCAGCTACGAGAAATACCATTGAACGAGCTTTTACTCTATTGAAATCAATATTTTCCAAGAATGCGACACATGAAAATAAATGATGTGAAAGATGCATCTGATTTTATTGCAACAGCATGTGTGTTACAGAACTATTGTATCACGGAAGACATTATAGAAGGCAGCAATGAAGAGTTTTTCGATGAATGTGATAATATCGAAATTAACAATTTTATTTGTATTGGGTCTAGCTCAACCGATGCCGAACTGAAGAGAAAGCGTGTAATGGACAGTGGTTTTTTAATTGTCTGTAGCTTGGTATTAGGAAAGTATGTTAGCCACTTACCTTATAGCTTAGCTGAAGGCTATTGCATAAAATACATAAATGGCACCCAATGTAAAGTTTCGACTCAAACACTGCTTGAAAATATATACGGTTATATAAAATTTCAACAGTTCATTGTAAATTTATACACGTTTATGGAAACGTTTATAGATGGTTATGCACGTTTTATGTCAATTTTCAACATTTTTATTGTAATTTTTATATACGTTTATAGACTGTTATGGACAAGTTTATAGACGGTTATGTACGTTATTTTTATCACATGTACTTTCAAGCCATTGTGCAAGATGTATAAGTTAGGTGGGGTGCTGTTCACTGGTACATTTTGTGCAATAGACTTTTCCTGAGCTACTTGTATTGGAAAAGTATGTTAGTCACTTACCTTTTGTTAGCACCTACCGTTTTTCAGGCGGTGTTAAAATGGATCAAAGCTTCTACCGTTTTTTAGGCGGAGATCTGCAAGTTGGAGAGAGTATCTAGCATACTTACCTAATATTTTTAGCTTAGGTCAGATTATTGCTTAAAATACACCAAGAAACGCCACCCCATCCAACTTATTTATTTCGCACACTGCTTGAAAGTATATGCGATAACAAATTCATTGTAATTTTATACACGTTTATAGAACGTTTTTGACACGAATTGTTGAAATATGTATTGTAACATAATGACAAGGCTGGTTCATTATGTATTAGCATAATTTTTCGATCTAGGCCATCTAAAATGGTCTAAAAACGATTTCCCTGGCCATCTAGCGGAATTTAGAGTTCCTATTTAAGAAGCCAGCTGTTACAACAACCACTAAGTTTTGGTCAAATTTGAGCCTAAAATGCTTTTAAAAAAGAGTGTGTATATTAGTATAGTTTTTATTTACGAACTGACATAGGATAGCATGTGTAGCTTTCAATATATCGATCTCTTTTGTCAGCACGTCTCAGCCATCCTTTTAAAAACCTTTGATACTTTGGATTCCTTTTTGCGATGGATTTATAAAATTCTTTATGTAAGGCATTCAATTTCCGTGCGTAACTTTTAACATCATAACCTTGTTTACCCAGTTGTTTCATAAACTTCCTGACACGACCTGTACCAGAATGGACAGCTATATCAGCACAAACATAAAAAGCTGGATCAGCGAGTACCATACATGCATTTAAGTAATTTTTTCGGTAAATTTTCTCCGCTCCAATTTGAAATGTTGTGATATATCGATCGTAGCAATATTTTACAAATAAAGAAGGATGTCCTTTGTAATGTTTACAATTTGGAAAATCATTTCGGTTTGTCCATCCAACACCAGGGGTGATTCCCATACAGGTATAACCAACTTTACCATTGAAATGATTGCCTATGGAAATAATTAACACTCGGTTATCTGTCTTGATGATACTCTGTGTAGTCTCTCCGTATAGTCGACATCTCAGTGAGCAAACGAAGTCTAATCAACGTCAAAAAGACGTTGACGTCAAAGTGACTTAAAAAGAAAACGTTCTCAACCGATAGCATCGTTCAAATTTTATAACCGATGAAAAAGGGAGATACAACCAGAAAATGAAAAAGTGATTACCCAGTTTGCACGCGGCGTCGAAAAAACGTCTGGACAAATTGTCGCGACGTAATTTTTAAGTTCTTTGAGTTGTAAATCGATCAGCGTTACAATTCGACGTTGATCCGACGTTTGTCTGATTCTATGTGTCCGCTATGTACACTTTACCAAAAAATTGTAATATATTTCAATTATGCTATTATTCTTTCGCGTTTCATGTCCAACTATCGGCTACTAACTCATGTCCAATTACATAAGCGAAAAATCAGACTGCTGAGGATGAACTTGAGAATATGTACTTACCTCTATCGCTTGCAGAATTTTGACATTTGCCTCCAAAATGAAATATTTCTTTAAGCACAACCTCATGGTTATTTTCGCAATCTCCAGAAATTGTTTTGCTGACACAGCATCTATAATAGAAACGACAATGAAGGTGCTTAATCAGCAAGCTTGTAATTGATTAGATCATCGATACAAAGAAACAAGCGCCAGTTTTGTTTTATAAGAAACAGCTATCAGCAACAGAACTAGATTTAGGAGGGAAGATAAGAAACGCAGAACTGACCTTTGCAAACGATGGTAAGATACAATCATATATCTTTTTCAAGGCCAGACTATTCAGAACAAACGAACCACGTGCACAAAACGAACCACGTGCACAAACGAACCACGTGCACAAATTCACAAGAAATTGAATATAACACAGTTGACAAAAACTTGTTCATAAAGTCCGTAGAAAAGACGATGCAACAACGTTTTCAACTTTTCTAGAGTATATACAGCTGACTTTGAACTCGTTTTTGCACACTGGGATGTGAATGAGTGAGGGCACAGATACGAAGAGACAACTTACCTCACGTTTCCAGGCTGTGTTGGACATAATCCACTGGTATAATAACCCCTACACGCATGCGCACTCCATTGACACTTTCCATTAAGAGCTGTACAAGGTTTTTCTTCATATGGAACACAACATTTGACGTTAGAGGATTGTGTCGGACACAAACCACTTTTTCTGCCCCTTGATAGACACTTTGATGTAGGAAGACATTTTCTCTTTCTATTCCTACAAGGTGCTTCGTTGTAATATGCAGACGTCAGCAAGATGAAGTTGGCAAGTGTAATGAAAAGAATCTTCAACCAGGTCATTTCTACATCGGAATATACTAGTAATTATAAGGTTCTATTTGAGGTTAAAATCTCAAACAACACCCTAGCAATATTATTACTCATAAAATTCTAAAACGATTATTTTTGTGAGAGCACAGGGAGAAAAGATTCAGTTTTTATAACTATAATCCTCCACAAAATGCATTAAGACTTAAGCAGGGGGGAGGGGGGGGAGATCTCACAATTTGTGAAGGATTGCAGCAAAGTGCTCTCCGTATTTCCAAAATGCCAGGAACCCTGGGAACGAGGTTGGAATTGTAAAACTAACCCAAAACAAACATACGATTAAAAAATTGTCACATAATTTATCTAGATTTCCTGAAATTTGGAAATATTCTGTCTCTCAAATGTCTTAAGGCCGTTTTCCATTCGGAGTTTTTTGCTGCTGGGGTGAAAACATCCTCGCGGAATTTTACTGCTCGCCAAAAAGATTTATTTTCGATTAAATCGTTCAATGGCGGGAATTTACTTTACAAGAGACTAGAGTGAAGCTGACAAAATGGTTTGTGTATAAAAAACTTTTGCTTTTAATACTTTTTCGACGAAGGAAACAGAAAAAACATTTTGTCAGACCTAAATCATGTGGGTCAAACCTAGGTCAAACGTAACATAGTAACATTGGACAGAAATAATTGCTTTGTTTTGATAACTATTTCTATAAACAACAGTTCTCCTCCCTATAAAATTAAAATTCAACTATAAACATGAGCCGTGAATTTTCAGGAATAACTCTAAGAGGTTTATTCCATGTAATTAATAATATAAATATTTGTAATAAGAAAGCTGTTGTAAATTTCAAAAACGAAAAAGTAAAAAACGAAAAAGTATTTTGTTTTCTACGATAAATATTAGTCACAAGTATAAAGTTGTCAACTTGAAGTAGTTATTTATAAAATCGCGAGTTCTGATTGGTTGAAATTATGAGAGTACGCAAGATCCGCTGAAAAAGTTAAACATTGTTCAACTTTTTTTCGCAGTCAAGCAGCAGACAGTTTTGCCGCTAGAGTGTCGTTTTGTTCACAAGTGCGCATGCTCGAAAAATATTCCGCGCGGAATATTCAGCCTGAGCAGTAAAAACCACCGAATGGAAAATGGCCTTTAGAAAATACTCATGAAAAACTACAAATAACTGTTTTGAGAAGAAGTGACATGTAACCCACGGTAGCTTGTTTGCGCCACCATAGTTTTAATTAAAATTTAATGTTATAAGTATATACCTCATGTGTAGCTTATAGTTATAAGTATGACTTATAGTGAAGTGGCCATGAAATGTTGTACCAAGGAAGTTACTTTCAAACGTTGTACGTTAGTCACGAAAAACGTGTGGAGCAATGTCTCCCTTGTTGCACTTACAAATACTTATAACTAGAGAACACAACCAATATCGTAGATATGTAATTTTATTTTCTGCTTTTAATCGTATTTTGAATATCGACCCTCTTTCTAACAATTTTTTAATTGGTTGAAATTTCTTAAATGTCCATGCATTTGTAGAAGAAGAATAGCAAACAAACAAATAAATAATTTTATACCTGTTGCTGTCGGTCTCACAACAGTCTTGAAACACAGTTTCCTAACATAATATAAGTTTTACATCACTCAGAACAAAGATATCGAATTACAAATAAACACCCATAGAATAAAAACATTAAGTAAGCGAGCAAACAAACATTAAGTAAGCGAGCAAACAAATTAACCTGATTTTTCTGACCTTTCCCTAAGACCTTCTATAAACTTGATATAAAAAATTATATTGTGATATAATTCCGAAAGAAAAATTCGTCGCGAAAGCCAAAATAAGACATTCCACTTCTTCTACCAATAGAATGCCTTTTTTGGCTTTCTGCATCTAATTATTCTCCTAGTTGAAATCAGCTCTTTGAGTTAGCAAATTACTATACATCAATCATGATCGTTCATAAATGAGTTTATAACAGTAATCAGTAATGTTTTTTAAATAAATTCTATGCTATTATAAACACTACGCCCTTGCTACGCCCTGGAAACTTATTTGTTTATTTAAAGTATTTCACAACATTAGTACGTATTTTATTGGTTATTTCTTGAAACCACTGAAAGTAATTTTGACGCCTCATGCTTTCCTAGCCTTACTACATTTACGGCCCTAGTAATCGGTCTCTATTGAAAACGGCCGGACGACGATATATTGTGAAAGCCGTCATATCAATAACAATAGGCTTTAGCAATTGCCGCGACTAATGTCATCAGTCTAATGCTTTCCAGTACGGGATAAATGGACGAAATCACGTACAATGGGTCTGCTAATATCCAGCAGTGTTTACAATGCAAACAATAGTCATTATAGTTATAAAGCTATCCTAAAGAATTTTGACATTACAAAACAGTATATTTTGCAGTCAAAAATGCGCCTTAACAACATGACTACTGAGTACAGAGTCCGTACAGCTCCATATCCGGACATTATATTGCCATATATGGCACTACACAGTCCAAATACGGAGCTGTACGGACTCCGTATTCAGTAGTGTGCTATACTTGACAGTCGTTATGACCTGACACTCAAAATCTTGCCATAAAAGTTTTCTTTAAAAGTTAAAAATGTGTTACAGTATGCTGTCAAAAAATCAAAGAAAATAAAGTATTCATTTATGCTACTACTTTTCACAAAGATTATCAGTTTAAAAATATTTCAAACACTGTAATGACTTCATTTAGAATTCGTACGAATTCGCCTAGTGGAAATACGCTTTAATTTGGATTAATCGGTGTTACTGTTTCTACAAATAATTTTGACCAAATTTAAATTGTGTGCTTACAAAACTAATGAATATTTTAAGAGGAATTTAAAAAGGATTTTAAGAATTTTAAGCTTTTATGATGGTCATTCATGATCTCCTGATAGTTCAAATTTTTAGGATAAATAAAAACAAAAAGTCTCTTTTATTATATATTGGAATACTAAACCTCTTAGGTCCTCTTTATATGTGGCCCAATATATTGCTCGGACGATACAACTCGCTGAAACGATGTTCCGTTTCATTCCTATTTCTGCAGTCATATCAGCGGAGCTTTTATATGGCAAACGAGTTATCTCGCCTAACCGATATCTCACTTTCTTCATCCGATATATTGGCTTGGCGACACGAAATATACATGTTTCGAAATTATTGACGAAACGAAATGCAAGTTATATCGGGCCCGTATAAACGTAAGAATGAGTTATGTCGACAAGGTGAGTTATATCGGGTGAGCGATATATCGGTCTCCATATAAAGAGGGCTTTAGGTGACAAAAGACAAGTATGTTACCGTAGCTGTAGTTTTACCAGAATCAGCAGAATCGGAAATAAAAAAGGCTACATGCAAGGCTACATGAAAGGCTACATGAAAGGCTACATATATGGCAGTTAAGGTTGATTTCCACTAGGCAAAGATTTCGCTGCAAAATCCAAAATAATACAATCCATTGATAGAAATAGATGTTACATGATTAACACGTCAATTTCTACCAATGGAATGTCTCTAATGGTTTTCACAGCAAATATATTGTCTAGTGGAAATCAGAGAGTCAACTATTAAAGTACAATAAAATCGATTATAAATCGATTAACCTTTTCAGACCGGGCTTTTTGGGACTCTGAATAGCTGGGGGGGGGGGGGGGGCCCAAAGTCCCCACCCCCCCAAAAATTTTTATGG
>JAULBZ010005292.1:0-13590 GCA_032360805.1 Neoturris breviconis | reverse complement strand
AATGCATTCACTTTATTTGAATAGAACATCCCTTGAATCATGTTGTTTTTATTTGCGCAAAATATCCTTTTCTAAACTCCAGTGTTTTGAGTAAAATATTTCTTATTTTGGAACAATTCGCGAAATTAAAAACCCGCGAAATTTTCCTAAAATTCCGAATTCGCGAAATTTAAAACCCTTAAAAGTGTTTTTTTTGGCCTTCGCGAAATTAAAAACCCGACTTTTAAGGTAATTTAACACGAAAAAAATTAACACAAATGAAGACCATTGACCTTAATTTTCCGATAAAATTAACACGGATCAAGCAAACAGATTTCAAAGTCTAAAAAATTAACACAAATTTTTGCTAAGTAATTTTTTTCTGACGTAACAAACTGAGCCAGGCAGGTGGGTCATATTTTTAGGCACTTGTACATCTTTAATGTTCAAGTTCTCGAGCTCTAACATAACAGCCTCTGTTGATTGAGCCTTGTGGAGGCATCCCAAAAGACAAGCTACCTGGATCCTCTCAGGGAGTTTTAATTTTCTTTTTATCTTGGAAATTTATGGTGATATGACCTGTTTTAATAATCGCAAGGTTTCTTCTTCATTACAATACACAAGAGTCTGAGCTAAAGTAAATGCAAGTCTCGTGTCAGGTTTGAATCATGAGCTTCGGGTTGTGTTTGTTGACCAGCGTTGTTGCCGTTAGGTCAGGTTTGAGTCAAGTCAGTCGATATTGATCAGTCTTTCTCGGTCATGTAGACTATCATATCACAACAGTCAGGTGCTTGGACATGTTCGGTCATTATGTAGATCAGTAGACCAATCGGTGTAAGGCTGGGAATGCATCCCCTGGTCCCATTTTTCGCCAACATGCAACTCTTCATTATTGTTTGCATTTCCCGTGTGATCATTTTCCCCTCGTCCACTTCTTCGCGCGCTCACGTTATAGATAAAAGATTGTCATACCCAACAAGGAAGAGAGAATAGAATATGGCATATATTTACTTTTTTCTTTTCACTTTTTGTAGACTTTTCCATCGATTTTTCATCTTCGGTATCCGCCATTTTTTGTGGAAGTAACCGGCAGCCGACTTATCAAAACAATGTACCTCTCCATATCCGGGTGGGCGCTTGTAGCGCCCTGCTTGTAGCGCCCTTGTTATTATCCCCTAAGCACGTAAGCGTTCGAAATAATTGTTGGAATAAATATCTATAAACTGTAAATTGGCAACACTAAAGTCAAGGAACACGAAAAAAGTTTGACTATGATTAAAAAAATCGTCCACCAGGGTCTCAATGTTTTCATTTGTATCTTAATTTAATTTTGGAAAATTCATGAGAGGAAAGAGGTATAGGTTCTCAGCTGATATTTCAGAACAAACATAGTACAATACACATTTGTCAGAAAAAAAGAACTCTCTTCGGTTCAACTCATATGTCCAGGGCATTCTATTCATTGCATTCAGATAAAAGGACATCTAGGAGGTTTTCTCCGGAATAGAACGAGAGCATGCTTGTCGGATTGATATATTTCTTTTGAATAAGTGCGTGGAGTTGGGGAAAACATGTTTCCATCCTCACTTGCCGTACAAGAATCTCACAAGAAAAATACAAACACATTGAGACGGAAATTGTTAAGAGAATGTTTAGTATAATTTTTTGTTTTATTGCTTGAATTCATATTATCTCTAAATCTTTTTGACCACCCGTCTCAAATTTGATAGTTCTTTTCTTCACGAACACGATTTTTTTTTTGTAAACAAAAGTGAAACAAAAGAATGCCGTTTGTCTTACCCAGTCTTCCGAAGAATTCAGCGAACTCGATTCTATTTTCATAATGGTTACTCGAAAAACGAAAAAGTGACTGACATCAGAACTCTGCGACGAAACTGAAATCACTTTGGGAATATTATCGACCCGAAGTTATAAAGCTACTTCTGCACAAATAAAATAAATAAGTGACATATAATGACACAAAGGGATGGGCCTATGGCAGACTGGTTAAATACATGGGATCGTAACTCTTCGGCAGCAGGGTATATCTACATAGTTTTTGTTGTCTGTGCTTTTTTTAGCAGAGATCTAAAAAGAACAGTAGCTTTTGCTTGTATAACTAGATAGATAGCTAGCTAGCTAGCTATGGTTTTATCTGTATGGTTATCGATGTTAATTGGTATTTTATTTATTTAGGGATAACCCGGGTGGTGGTGGAAGGATCTCACTGAGTAGTGATAAAGAGCTGAGCGATCTGCTGGATTTCAGTGCGGTAAGCTTATAGCGAGATAGAGGACTGTTGCTCTAATGTGTGGATACAGCAATGGTTTCCAATGTGGAATTTCAAAGTGACCTAAGGAAACCACTGCAGTGTTCACATCAGGGTGACGTCAGGGGTAAATACTATATAAATACTACACTTGTGGTGACTGAAATATAAATCTTTGAAGCAGAGGAGCGAGCAATAATTGATCTAACAGTGAAAAAAGTGATCTCTCCTTTGTTCATGATTTGTTGGTACAACTTTTGCATCTTTTGTAAGTAAATTTTAAGAAAAGTACAATGTTTGGTTCTGCCATAATATGGAGAATGACTTAGCTAGCTTTGTACAGTCGGTACGTGCCTAGCTATAATTGAAATCTACATTCTTACTGTTTAATTAGCCATAATTACTTACGTTCAACAATAATTTCCTGTATCAGCTGTCATTTGGGCTTTAATGACTGAAGTTCGACATGATCCAGCTGTGAACAATATTTAAAGTGCATAATAATAAAAATTATCGTAACTTGAATGTTTATGATTATTGGTAATAGCCCCTATAATTAATGCAATAGATAACAGTATTATACAATGCTATCACTTTATTATAAATATTATAAACATAAATTTGTCAATATGATGGTTTTTTATCTTAAATTACATAGAAACTAAACCGCATTGTATTTTTAAATCATCTATATATATATTAAATTTAGTTAGTGATGACTTAATTATAGTTACACCAATGGAAGCATTTTTAAATTTAAGATGAAAAAATATAATTTGGCCTCTCAGTTCAAAACAAAACTGAACAAAAATTTACATATCCTATTGGGCAAAAACTTGTTCAAAGTCAGCAATAAAGACACTCAGCCCTCTGAATTCACATCAGGATTAGCCTGTGGAGGAGCATCTTTGGAGGCTAATTTGCAGCCAACAGGTTGCAAATTAGTCTCCAAAGATTCTCTTCCACAGGGGAATGGCAACGTGAATTCAGAGACCTGAGACACTAGAACAATGTCGAAAAGCATTGTTTTAGCAGCAGATTTTAAACAAGTTTTTGCCCGCTGGAATCTAAAAGTAATTAACCTATATGGAATGTTCTAATTGTTGTATTTCCATTTTATAAATGAGTTTGAAATTATTATCAATTAACTTTTATCGAGTGACAAGAGAATGTAATTAGGCGTAATTATATATGCATAGCATTCATTTAATTAAGTATACCTCATATTAGTTAGATCATGTTTTACATATGTATTTTAAAGAGGACAGTCCCAACTACTGTATAGATCACTTACCATGATTTTGGAATATTTATCACTTGACTTGGAAGAGGTTTTTTCTTTTTATGTACTGTCTTTATTTATTGGATTTTAAGTTAATAGTTTGCTATATGTATAATGTTGTTCAATTGCAAATCTTTATTTTCTTCTCTGTGATTTTTAGATGTTCACACCTCCTACTACTGGTGTAACTAGAGTTAATGCAGATTCTCCTTCCACTCAACAAAGTTCTACAGGTTCTGTTACAGCTGTGTCAAGGCCAGGTGAATAGAATTTTTTTTCTCTTCTCAACAAGAAAAAGTTTATTACAGAAACTGCACTAAAGATTTTTATCCACCTGTAGAGTGTGAAGTAAATAAAACAAAAGCAGATGATGAAGTTTTGTACAGCTTGCATACTTTTGAGTGAACAGCTTTATAGCCAGTAGTCGAAATAAGAGTAAATAATCACCATGAAGGAGGGATTTTTTAGCATAGCTTCATACATGATAGTCTGAAGCTATGTTGAAATATCACTCCTTCACAGTGATTATTTGCTTTTATTTACGTCTACTGATAGCTGAAATTAAAATTATTTTTAAGAACAATAAATTCTTTTAAAATATGAAGTAACGACTACAGGTATATACTGTATATCATGTATATGGATCTTATTAACGTGGTTATACTATATATCATTTAGTTAGGGATGGTATCTTAACTATGTAGCTGAAAATGATTTATTTAGTTCAAATAATCTGAAAAAGGGTATTATTTCGTTGGGCTTCCAGTTCATTGATTTCTTCATTGTTCTATTACACATGTTGATTTTGAGATACTCTGTTAGCATACATAACTTTAGGAGGTATAGTAAAAGTATGATTTTCACTGCCGGTCAAAGATCATATGTATGTACATGTTGATTTAAGAATACTTTCTTAGTATATTACTTTAGAAGGTGTAAGCAAGCCCCAAAATAACTGTCGGACATCACCTGTAGAGGATTTTTTTTAGTGTAGTTTTCAGCTTTAAAGCTAAATCCCATACTAAAAAACACTCCTGCATAGGTGATGTCCAGGAGTTCTATCTGGCTTGTATTTTATTCCTACAAAATTGTAGGCCATCATATCATATAAATGTAACATTCTTCTTTCAAACACAAACCATTTTAACGATGTTATGCTGTGTTTAAAATAAGAGCAAATAATCACTTTGGAGGAGTGATTATTGAGTATTGCTTCGGGCTACAAAGCCTGAAGCAATGCTAAAAAATACCTCCTCCGTAGTGATGACTTGCAGTGATTATTTGTGCTTATTTCAATGGTTATGTGAAATTTTTACTCTACCTTCACCTGTTTTTCTGAATTGAATTTCTCTCCCTATATTTAGTTATCTATATAATAATTCAGATGTTTTTAGTTATCCAGCTAACTATTGCAAGATGCTTTTTCCTAGCTATCTTATATAACTACTGAATGGAGCTGGATTTTTTTTTCTTATTTTATCAAATTCAGAGTTTTCAGCTGCTTTTTGGCTTGGATGGAAGCAGATGTCTCCTAAAATCTTGTAATATTTTTCGTCTATAGTAGCTTCATGTATAGTTGTTGTAATGTAGATTATTTATTTACAATGCCTAACTGGCATGTGAGTTTTACCTTACCCCATACTGCTGTTATAAGACAATCATAATTCATCATTTTTTCTTAGAATTTTGAAATGGGAATCGGATTAATACTTTTTCAAGATTTCCTAGTTTCCTTATTTTTATGCATTTATCAGGAATATGTATATATGTTTAGCCAAAAAAATTCCTGTGTCTGTAGCTATTGTAAGAAGTGAAAATGTTTCCCAGGAATAGGAAAAATGAAGAGAAAAAATATTTTGAACAAATTTTCTCAAGTCCTCTTAGCAGCTGCTTTTTAAAGAAGTCTTTGTTCTATTGTTATGCAAATTTTTTCTTCAATATTTTCATTTTTTTAAAGTACCATCTGCTCTGTCTTATCAGCTGTTTCTTTGTACATAGAAAAATGAGACTTTACAATAAAAATCTAGTCTTAGTATTTGATCTTTTCTTTGTTTCTTTAAAAAATAATTTTTAGAGAAGAAATTTGGGAAATTAGAAGAAAAGAGTGATTAAACATGCTTAGACTTATAAAGAAAATGCTTTTATTTCAATCAATATTTGTTACCAAAATGTATCAGCTTTGACACTTTTAAACAAGGCGGGGCCATGAGAAAAGCTAGTGAGTAATTTTTGAGTGTTAAATTGCTATTTTTATTTTCAATAAATAAATAGATAATTTTATGAAATGTGTAAAAAGAACAAAAAGTTTTTGAATTTTTCACTATAAAATTTTAATCAGTATGTATTGAAAGGATATTAATCTGCATTACTGTATTTGTTTTAAGAACTTATGGTCTTCACAAATTCTATCCTGAAAGAAAATCTGACTATCACTTGACAAGCCTGAAAAAATAATTACCAGACATCATCCATGATGGAGTGTTTTTTTAATATAGTTTTTAGCTGACTCAAAAGCACTCATCCTCAGGTGACAGTCAATTTGAAAAAAGAGTCTTATTATTATTTTTGTGAAAATTGGATATTCTTGTTGAGTGTGCAAATTATCTTTTGTCGCTCTTGTAATTGCATTATACACAAGAGAGAAAAACACAACCGTGAATGCTTATTATTATTGCTCCACTAATATACTTCTCTACCATGTCTGCACTATGTAAAGGATCACAATGTTTGAAATAAGACCAAATATATATACACACTTTCAGTCCTTGAAATTCACTGTGGCAATCATCCGTGCATTTGAACATAATTTACAGCCAAAATTCAACTTTCTTACTGTGTATTATATTTTACTCAAGTTTTACAAATAGGTTTCTAATTTTATTCATTTACATCATATATACGATGGAGACTATGTCTTCTTTGTGGATGTTGTCTTAAAGTAGACCAAGTAATGGCATCCTTTGTGAAAATAAAACTCATTCTAAGTATTAAATTACATAATATCACCAATTTGAGTTTGAGGTATTGTATTGTATTGGGGCTTGAAATATGACTTACGGTAAAGGTAGGTCCTGTAGCAGGAGAGAAGGTTTGATGATGTTGGTATATACGTTGGGCGAGCACAGCTATGCTCCCGGTTGCTATATTAAAACAACATTATTTTGCTGACTTTGGTTTTTGCCGGCTGGGAATGTGGTTTTGATTGTTATTGTGATTTTTGAGCATATATGTTCAATAATCCACCTACACAGTGATTATTTACTCTTATTTTAACCACTGATTATGATGTAATAGCCAATATGCACTATATAAGCAAGGGTTCAGCTTTTGCTTTTGTTGGCACTGTTTGCTAGCAGTGTTAGCAGCTCATGGTTTGAATACTGGTTAGAAATTGCAATGTTTCATAAAGTGTTAGGGCTAAATAACTACTCATTTTTCATTACAGACTTAGTACATGTCAGCCGGAAGCTATATTAAGAAGTCTCTCTTCCACAGGGACTATTTACTCCTAAATCGGCCACTGTAGTTGAATAGAAAAATTATATCTCTGCAATTAATTTCCAAAGATACTCCTCCACAGGAGAATGTCGATATGAATTCAGAGGTTACCTTAACCCTTTTCTTACTGAGGGAAGAATATTTTAAAAACGTTTTATATCATAGGATTGTTTTGAATTTTTTATTGGTGGCTAATACCATTTTTTTTAGCCTGATCTACAGACGAAGGTCGATTCTCTCAGTTTATTTACTTCTACAGTTAATGTAATACATTGGCATCAGAATACATTAACAGAAATGCGTTAATGTATGATAATTTATGCATTATTGATTAATTTATGTAAAATAAATAATTATTTTTCTGTTGCATAAATTACCATCTATTAACATGTTTTGTGTTAATGAATTCTGACGTCAATTACACTAACTGTAGAAGAAAACAGAATAAGTGAGATCTGGAAGAATCGAACATAGTCTGTGAAAGAGGCTAAAAAAAAATGTTCTTAATTTTACTTGAAAAACATTCTGACAATTTTTTTTCACCTAAAGTGTGTTATGTGCCACATGCTTTGCCTTGATAATGTCATCATAATTAATAATGTCATCAAAATAATAATTATGCTAAAATGTTTATTATTTGTTGACCTAACCTTCTGGAAAGTTTCAACAATATAGCATTGTTTAATAGTTATGGAGGGGTCCTTTAAACAAGCATCGCTAAAATAAATTCCAAAATCATCTTTGCTTTGCTTAGCTAGGGAATTGCAAAAATAAATTCCACAACTTTTACAAGAATATACCCACGATGTTTTAAAAATATTTTCTTCATTTTCTTTATTGTATCCTATATTACATTTCATCCTTCTCTGTTTCAGAAGGAATTTTTAACTTTATTTGGTGGTCTGATCACAACAGCAAAATTCACATTTTTATCTTTTAGAGCGTGAAATTCCACAATTTTTCCGTACTAATTTTCTAACGCAAAAATAAATTCTACCTTTTTTACATTGCTCATCTTCAGAATTAAACTTAGCGAGAAAAAAAATTAATCACCCGTAATGTCAAGTTAAGAAAAGATTTTTAGCAGGTGTGTTGGTGACAATAGATAATTATCTGGGATGTTAAAATATTATGAAGAGTATATAATGTTATGTAAACAATCTAGATATGTTTCTTTGTAATATCAATAGGAATCACAATTAAAAAGCTGATAATTAGTTTATATTGTATATTGTGGAGGAGAGATTTTTCAACCAATTTGGTTGAAAATATTCTGAAAAAATCTCCTCCACAGTGATGACCGGCAGATATTTCAAACTGTGCAATATAACAACAAATATTACTGTGGAGGAGTAATTTTTAGCATAGCTTGTAGCTTCTTAAGCTAAAATATGTTTCATTTAATGGTGAAAATACAAATAATCCACTGTGGAGGAGCAAGTTATGAGTATATGCATATCCTCTGAAGCTTTAAGCTTAGACTCACTCCTCCACAGTACAGTTGCTCTTATTTTGATCAATAGTAATTTTAGCTTGCTACTGTTTGTTGAAATATTGTGTTTATTTGATACATGAAGTAATATTTATATAGCTGTTTATTAGTTATTAGCGCCAGTGGGCAGGGCTGGAAATAACAGCCGGTCATCACTGTGGAGGAGAGATTTTTTAGAATATTTTCAGCCAAGTTGGGAAAGTTTGCGTGTGTGTGGGCAGGTAATTGCTCTAATCTCAAGGACTGGGTTACAGCCACTGGGAGGTAGTGTGGGAATCATCGCCTGTAGAGGAGTGTTTTTTAGACTTGGAGGGAGGGATGATCGGATTTCAATTAAAGCCAGGTGTAATTGATATCAATCTATGTGGTTGAATGTGTCAATCCATGTGTTTAAAATAGGAACAAATAATCACCACAAAGGTATTCTCAAAAATCCCTCCTCCACAATGATTTTGACCACTGTAATTTTAGTTGTTAATCATGTTTATTAATTGCAGAGATTTTATCTGACCTCAAAGTGTGATTACTAAGAATGTTTATGTCATTAATAATTTATCTTTCTTTTAATAATCTGTTTCTGTCTATTTTTTAATTATTTGTTTATATTTGTTTCAAATAGGTGTTGATGAACCTTGGACCACTTATGATGCACGAGTAAGTTAACATATTGTCACGTTCTTTGAGGACACAAAATTATAGCCATGTTCCTATACTACATTGCAGCCCACACAACAGGTGCTGAGCCATTCGTACTTGTCATTTGTAGGTTTTAAGATAGTTTGTAAGCCAGTGCAGGGGTGCACTTCCAGTGGTCTACCTATGCTTTCTGGGCCGAAAGAAGTTTTATCATATCATGACATGCTGCATGGAATTGCTCTGCCAAAGGTGATTTCTATTAGGCAGAAAATTCCATGCGAAGCCAAAAGAAGACATTCCATTAGGAGAAATTGACATCACAAGCCTTGAAATGTTGGACATCACCTAAATTGAAAAAACTCTCCTCCATGGGTGATGTTATTTCAAGGCTTGCAGTAGCCTACAAAATAGACTTGTTTAGCTTAGTCTATATACTTTTTTTAGATTCTGAGTATGCATCTCACTACTCTCTCTCTCTCTTTCTTTCTCGAGATGCAAAAACATAACACAAAAAATTAAATCAATCAGATTCATCAATTTATTTGGTATTTGTTTGAACCATAGGATGCATGCAACAAAAATCCTGAGAATATACCATTTGCCAAGCCTCAATAAAACTCCTCTAGAGGTGATTTCTGACCGTAATGTTGATGCTTGCATTTGGCATAGGTCGAGGTAATAGATCAAATTTTATAAACATAGGCTAATCATAAAAAGAGTTGTCTTTGCAAATAATTGTGGTAGAGACTCAAGTAACAGTAATCGAGATAAGAGTAAATAATCACTGTGGAGGTGGAATTTTTTAGCTATGCTATGCTCAAAATCACTTCTTCAGAGTGATTATTTGCTCTTATTTCAACCACCTATGTAACCTAATACTGTGGCTGTTATTGTATGAAGTTGTATCTGTTTAAAAGTTTAAAATTGTTTTTGTTATAGCCTTTTGATGGCAGTGCACCAGGTCCATTATTTGGACAGGATGACACAGAACTCATCGCTAACTCTAGAAAAGCCCTCTCTTCAAATTCATTCAGTCCTTCATCAAGTATGTAAACTTATTTAATATATTGCAATATAATCTTATTCGTTCTTGCTTACCACAAATAATATTTCAAATACCAATTCTGCCTTCGTACTTCCTTCAGCAACGAATTCTTGGATGGTTTGACGATTGGCTATCAAGCATACAGTGAGAATAGAAATAAAACATCCCACTTCACAGTGAAGTCAATGCTAAGAAAGATAATCAGTTATACTATTCCTATGTCTAATTTCCATGTTATTTTCATGAAGCTGGCTGCTGGATGATTAAAGTTTTTCCCTACATTAATCTGATGAAACCACACTGATCCTCTTATCCGTTTCTTCTCCCTTTTACATATTTGATATATCACAGATCAACAAATTTCTAAACTTTTTCAAGAGAACAAAAGAAAGTAGGATTGCTAGAAACTCTTACAGGTTGGCTCTGTCACACTAAGGCTAAATAAACAACATTATTGGTATATGGTTCGAAAAGGAGTTATAGACGTTTGTTGTTGTATTTAGAGAAAAGAAGTGACAAACATTTTTCTACTTGGGTAGACGATAGGCAACGAGATAAAAATTGTTCAATGCGTTGCTGAATTATTTAGCCTACCAAACGGAAGCTTTTCTTATTCGACCATTTTCCTTATGTGCTACCATTTTGGAATGTAGTACCAAGTATTTGATGAGAAATTTCATAAGAACTCACAAAATATTTTTGATTTTTTAATCTACTTGGGTTTCAATATCAGGCAAAAAAGTCTGGAATACGTTTAGTCCAATGCGACTGAAAAGGCGTTGTACCATCTTGAAATTTGATATTGGTAATCTAGGCAATATTATGAGACCACTGGACAGGTGGATGTTTTCAAAAGTGGAAACTGTAACATTTTCGAAGTTAGGATTTCTATGAGCGTCTCATTCACCCAATTATTATACCCAAATCATAAGTCGGAGTAAGGGGAGTCATAATCATAAGGGGAGTTGACTTAAAATTTATGATTTTTTTTTCTCCTTTTTATAAGACTTTAACCATAGTATTCTTTAGCAGAAAAAAAATCCTCCATCTTTAAGACACTCAATGAAGAATGCTCTAGGCTGAATTTAGAGTTCTTTGATTTGACTAGACTTGCAGTCCATGAATGTAGTCTATTATTTGACCATTTTGTTACTATACTAGCACAAGGCGATACCCATACCAGTAATATAAATTTTGGCCAATAAGCACAGGATTTTTATGGGTGACCTGTTCGTATCCAATGTACTGATACTGTTTTTGTTTGTTTGTTTTTTTTTAATTTGCACTGTGTTTTGGGGGAGGAAAAGTAAAATTTGCCAAAATAAAAACTGAAAAAATTGATAAGGAAAATCGCAAAAACAAGTACTGTACAAAAAAATTTAAAAAAATGGAATCGCAAAATTAAATCTACACGAAAATAAGTGACTTCAAGGTATATATCAGTCACCATGTACTTTCCAATTTATTCAATTTGGTTGTATTTTATTTTTTAGCAAAAAAAGATCCTTTCACCTCAATAATATTCTCAAATGGTGGACAAGTATGAATTAGTTAATTCTGTGCTAAGCCTGATTATTACTGATGGACTATACCTGAGGAGGACTATTTTTTATTATAGTTTTCAGCTTCTCAAAAAAGATCCTCCACAGGTAATGTCCAGCAGTTATTCCAATGTTGATTTCCTGACTGATATAAGCAACCCATCATTTGGTACTTTAATGTCACAAATTTTTGTAGACAGAAATTTTAGCGGTGGCCACAACGATTACATTTTGCTGTAAATATTCTTGCAGATAGTCACAAAAATTACGTTTTAGTGGGAATTTTGCCACAAAGATTTTTTTTTTGTGGGAATTATTTTAGCAAATGATCACACTAATATTTTTACAAGGTTATCATAGTTTTTTATTACAATTTTTTATATAAGACACTATTAGTTTAAAAAGTGTCAGATTAGGAAAATGGGCGTCAGACAAAATCGTTTTATGACATTGATCTGACATTAAGCATTGTTTTCTCTTACATTTTGGAACATTCTCTGACATTTGTCTTACACTTCCCAACACTATGTTTTTGACATGTTTTCATATATTTGTCTGACAGAAACTTTTTTGTCTGACATTTAGAGACATAATGGGGTGCATTGTTTCCTGCTCTGACACTTTGATACCTTATAGTGTACTATAAGGTATCAAAATGTCAGAATAGGAAACAGTGCATCTCATTATGTCCCTGAATGTCAGACAAAAAAGTTACTGTTGGGCAAATACGGGAATATATTTGGTATCATCAGAACGTGTCAGAAACATAGTGTCAGGAAGCATCAAACAAACGTCAGAAAATATCAGAGAAAACAATGTTTAATGTCAGGAAAATGTCAGATCAATGTCATGAAAAAATTGTCTGACGCCCATTCTCCTAATCTGACACTTTTTAACTAAAAAAGAAAAAAGAAAAAACTAAATTCACAAAAATTTGTATGCACATTTTTTTTTTTTGTTAGCGAAAATTTGTACTTGCGAAATTAAATACTTGCGGAAAAAACTACGCGTGAGAATTAATGTCTAAAAAACTAAATTCACGAAAATTTGTACACACATTTTTTTTTTCTTCTTTAGCGAAAATTTGTACTTGCGGAAAAAAATACACGTGAGAATTAATGTCTAAAGTAGTTAAATAAATAAATTTATTTTTGCAGGTGGACATAATAGTTACATTTTGCGGGAATTTAATTTTGCAATTGGTCTCAAAAGTTATGTTTTTGGAGAAGATAACTTTGATAACCGTGAAAATTTCTTCCCATCGAAATTTGTGACATTATAGTATAATACAAATATAATATCTCGGCCTATACCAGAGGTTAAAATAACTACCAGTCGTCACGATGGAGGAGAGATTTTTTCTCTCCTCCACAGTGATGACCGGAAATTATTTTAACCCCTGCTATACACAACCCTCCAATTCTAAGCATTTAAAAAGCCCACAATATTGAGCGTCATTGCATGTGCACTAATGATATTTAAACGAATACTGACAAAAGACAAAGAATTTTATCAAGATGATGATTGGTTTATTTTTTGGTTATGATTTTGCATATCAAAAAAGAAGCGAGTCATATACTGGTACGTGTATTGAGCTAAATCTCTATATTGTAGACTAAATACCTAAGATAAATACTGGACTACCTTAAAAGTCTTAATTTTCGCGGGTTTTTAATTTCGCGAAGGCCAAAAAAAACACTTTTTAAGGGTTTTAAATTTCGCGAATTCAGAATTTTCGGAAAATTTCACGGGTTTTTAATTTCGCGAATCATTCCAAAATAGAAATATTTTACTCAAGACACTGGGGTTTAGAAAAGGATATTTTGCGCAAATAAAAACAACATGATT
>JAULBZ010005291.1:0-13591 GCA_032360805.1 Neoturris breviconis | reverse complement strand
CCAAACTGAAAAGAATGGATCAGTTTGCAAACTGGTTTGGCAGTTTGCAAACCATGTCTGAAAAGAATGGACCCTAAGGTTATCTTCCAATTCACTTGTTTCTTTGGTTTAAACATTAGAATATCATATATTGGAGTGTTATTACACCACTTTTTTACACAAAACAACTGTTGTTTATGCAAGGAAACTGCTTCTTTTTACAAATCTCTTCTTTGGTGCATGTGAATCGTAATCAGCTTTACTCACTAGCTACCATCTTTATTCGCAAGAAGACATTCTATTGGTAGTAGCTAACATCACGCGTGATGTCAATTTCAACCAATGGGATGTCTTATTTTGATTGTGGTATTGCTTGTGTCTATATGATTTAGCAACAGTTCACAAGATATTGAAGAGCAAAAATTCAAAATTTTGCGGAGGCAGCAGAATTTTCAAACTTTGTTGAATTTGTCCTTTTTGAACCAGCCAACCAGAAGTTGGATTTCAGTAAATAATATCATTTTTTCATCTTCTCTTTGTGATTGATCTCTTGGTGTTAACAGTTTTTTGCTACAAAGGCATTGAAATTCAATTTTGTGTGGTCCCTCTACGATGCAAATAGGTTGGAAAGAGGAAATATTTCCCCCAAAAGTGACCAAATGATCTTGGTAACGCCTTGGTAATATCAATATTCTTTATGTGCATAATATTTTTCTTTCAAATGATGTATGCCACTTTTATTCACTGAATGTTGGCTTCTGGCTCATAAAAGGGAACGTATTAAAAATACAATTTACAGGGAAGAGTTCATAGTCAGCGATTTGTTTCAATTTATTACAAGCTTGTTGGCATAATTTCATTAATCTTATCTAGGTTGGGGGATAAATTACTTTGTAAAATTTCCCCTAAAAGTAACCAAAATGGCTGCTAACACCAATATTTTTTATCTACATAAACTTTATTTTCCTTTCTTTTCCTTTTCTAATATCAATTCCACTCTTGGGCCATGGACTATTATTAATTTTTCTATATAGATTCGTTCAAACAATATGAAAATGTACCAGACAACGTTCGAATCTCTGCTACATTCAGAAGTCCGGATGGATCATTTGCTGCTTCGACGCGAAGAGGGACTGTAACAGATACACACAGTTGTGATAGAATCACTTCAGTTCCAAGAGATTTAACTTTTATAACAAGGTTGTTAATTATTTGTAAACGTTTAGTTTGCATTAGGTGGCGCTACTCAACTTGCCGTCGTCACGTGACATACTTCACCTATTATCTCAGTTGTGTGACAAAACTCGATTTATCTGTGTGAAACATATCCACTGAACCGTTAACAATTATTAATATTTCGATAAAATATGAATACAAGAAGTTTCTACTCGGGATATTCGATTGCGGATGCAACCTCTTACATAAATATTTGAGACAAAGTGGAAATCGTGCAAAAACTCGGAATTTTAACTTAGCCAAAAAAAACCTTAAATTTTGATTAGCGAGGCGAACTTCGTCGAAATTCAATTTTAATCTAAGAGCATAGTTACTAGATTGCTAGAAAAAAAGAATTTGTCTGGTTTGCAAAAAGATAAGTATACTAGATAAATCACAAAGATAAAGACTTCTCGCAGTCCTTTTCCGCATATACGTTTTACTTGTGGAGTGTACCATTCGCAGAAATTTGTAAAATGTCTCATAATATGTGTAAAGGTTTGTACTCGGCACTCGGTGCTTAGAACAACTGAAATTTTCGTTTGTTAAATAAAGTTTGGTGCTTATTAGCGGATTGTTTATAAAAAATGTAAAAAATGTAACTTTTATTTAGATAATCAAGAATCTCTTTCTTAAAAAAAAAATTAAGATTGAAAAGACTCAGATTCTGACAATATAATGTTAATGTGACTTTTAAAATGATTTTATGTTTTGTTCGCATTTCTCACTGTTTTATGACAGAGGTTTACAATGTAACTGTTGAGCTCTGCCGATTCCAGTTAACTAGAAAATAATACCCTGCCGTTTCGTCGTTGTTCCGACGCGGTGTGTCCACTGGATATATTTACAAGATGTGTTTAAAAGAGTGCGGCATTTTCAAAGTCTGTTTCTAATCATAGCTCACCCCTGCTGAATATGTGAGAATTTTGCTATATATCATAGTTGGTGAGGATTATGGTGGTTGATGGGTTAATGGGCGGTTTTTGGTTGGTCAGGGTCAGTGGACATTTGTAAATAGCAACTTCATCAATCTACGTATTTCTCTTTTCCTTATCGTTTTTTTTTTATCCATTTTTACTAGATAATAAACATGAAAAGACGTACACACTTTAAAACGTACCAGCTAGCCCAAACATAACTATTTTTCGTCCATTGTATGTCAATAGAGTTTTCAGTTATATGATTACCGTTTTTGTGAATTTTTATTTTCCAGGTATGGCTTCTATGGTAGATATACTCATGCATATGGAATCCCAGTTATCAGTTCTACAAGAGTAACTGACAAAGCCTTGAAGAGAGCATGCAATATTATTCGATTTTTATTAGCAGATAGAAGAGATGTACGACAGAGTCTATATAGACACTTTGGTCGTTTCGCCGTCATTGCTATTAATGAACGTAAGTCGTTTTATTTAATACTTTAAAATAACTGTCGGATATTGCCTCTGTAGGAGTGTTCTTGATTACCGTTTTTCAGCTTTGAAGTTGAAAATTGTACTCAAAAACACTCCTACACAGGCGATATCCGACAGTTATATTTTGAAGCTTGCAGAACTGATTTTTTCAAGCAAGATGTGGCAATGTCCAAGCTTCAAGATTGAACTTAAATCAAACATTTATCTCTTTTCTAACGGCCATTACCCCCTGATAGGGCCGGTGAAACGTATTTGAAAGTTGGCATGCCATACTATATTGACTAAGGGAGAACCCACCATGGATAATATTGACTAAGGGAGAACCCACCATGGATAATATATTGACTAAGGGAGAACACACCATAGTTGGTTCCGACTGGGAAAAAATTCAAATGTGATACTCTCTGTATTAGCTAAAAATTCTATGTCAACATCACTAATCACTCTGCAAAAAAGTGGGGGGACTATGCCCCCCTGCCCCCTCGGTGTCGCTGGCCCTGTCTGATATCATTCCGTGTCATGTAAATATACCTTTATTATCAATACTTCAAGAGCATCTTACCAAAAATCAAAACAAAATAATTAATAAATTTTGCAATTCCTAGTCCTTAAAAAGGGCGTTTAATATATTACCAATACAGGTCACCGCCAACCTCGTTTCCAGGATTTCTTGCCTTTTTGCACTGCGGAGAGCGGCGGGAACGAGGTTGGGTGACAGCCAAAATAGATTTAATCAGCACAATATTTATAATTTTAGAAACAACAACCATCCCAGAATTCAGCCATCTACCAGCCTGGTGGAATACACGAGCACGTGGGTTGGGCGGTGTACTTGGACGCCCTATGTCTTGTGCTGGAGAAGAAAACCTGTTATGTTTAGCACGTGATAGATATCGTGGTGATGATATCTTCTTTCATGAATCTGCTCATAATATTGCAGTAAGGCTTTCTTCTATTGGGCAGAAAACTCCTCTCGAAAGCCGAAACAAGACATTCTATTGGTAGAAATTGACATGTGATGTCAGTTTCTACCAATGGAATGTCTTTTTTTTTTGCTCAATGGAAATCAACGTTAAGTTGGACGCTGTTAATTTACTTTTGTGATGTTATGCAGAAGTAACTGTATAATAACCAACTGAGCAATAACTTGTTCAAAGTCCGCAGCAAAAATGCTAGAATAAAGGTTTAAAACGTTGTTTTAGTGACTTTACTGCGGACTTGGAGTTTCTACTCAACTATTTTACTATAACAGTGAGTTCCATGCCGATGCGTGATTTCATTAACGTCATCTCGAACGTTTTATAACCAATGAAATTACTTATCGTAAATCCTCTAATTTGCGCCACCCTCGAATAAGCACCCCTTTCTAATAAGCGCCCAGTATTTTGTGGAAAATATTAATTAGCACCCCTCACTTAATTTGTGTCTCCTCTAATTAGAAGAATAAAAGATACCACGAGAGAAGAAATATTTTTGCAGCCCAAATTTAAAAGTACCCCAAATTTAGTACTTTCCCCAAAAAAAGCCCTAGAGACCTTTGCATGAAGAACATTTTAAAATTTTGAAACGTTGAAATTATCTTTTGCAAAGTTCAAAAAAACTTTTTTTCAAAATTACTTTGAGAGTACAAGCCTCATAGCAACGGGGACGTAAAATACCTCTCGTTAGATTTTGGATTTAGCAACCGTTTGTTTGTCGAAGTATGTTCGTCGAAGTTAGCTGTGTGATTTGTTTTTCAGCCCCAAAGAAAACATTAATTCACTAGTAACCAAAGCATAATTTCAACGTTCGAAATTATCAAAATGTTCTTCATGCGAATAAGTGAATCGTCTGCGCGAAAGTCAAAAGCAGACTTTTGATTAGTAGAAATTGTCATCCTATGATATGTGACGTCAGTTCCTAGCAATGAAATGCGCTTACGCACGAACGATTCCGCCTGATAGAAACCTACCTTTACTGATGTAGGAAGTAAAAATAATATTTAATTGTCTATGAACCACAGATGTCTATTTGTTTTCTGTTTACCAGGAAGTAGCATTAAAAGGTGGTGGTATACCTGGTTTCTACACGCGTTTAGTTTATGCTTATAATAGTGCATTAAGAAGTGGAAAATTGAGAGGCACATATTCGGCTACAGATTCTCGTGAATATTGGGCTGAAGGATTGCAAAGTTTCTTCGCTAATCATCCTGATGCGAATCCTCCTGATGGTACACATAACTATGTAAACACAAGAGCTGAATTATATGGTCATGATCGTGGTTTATATGATCTTATTAGAGAAGCTTATCCTTGTATGAATATATACACAACATGCTCAGGTAAGTAACATTTCTTGACGTTGGTTTACATATGTAAATTTCTACCAATTGAATGTCTTCTTTGAGCTTTTGTGACCAATTGAATGTCTTCTTTGGACTTTTGGGCGGATTTTTCGCCTAATGTAAATCAACATTCATAAAAAAAGTGTGTACAGAGTAATACGGTTCCGCATTGGGTAGACTTTCATGCCATGTTAGTTTCGCACAACAAGCGAACAATACAATTAAGGCGGATCTCCAATACTCAAAGTCTTTCGCATGATTTCTAAATTAAGCCATTACATTGTTGAAAGTGACGTCACCTGTCTGGTGACGTCACTTTCCACCAATGTAATGGCTTCATGTAGAATTTTCGAACGAATTTGCCTAGTGGGGATCCATTTCTATTAGAAACTAGCAAAGCGTAAGAGACTACCAAATACGGTCCTGTATATCTCCATATAAGGAGTATGTATTACCATAAATGGGAATACACAGTCCATATAGGAAAATATCAAGAACAGGACATATCAGTGTTCTAACCCGTATACTGATTTTCTTCTAGATAATTTTTTGAAAACTATGAAAATGAATTGTAACGAAAAAACAACCTTACCACCAACACCATTCACAGGTAGGTTCTCTTCTTCGTGTAGGGGAAAATTTGTAAGTTTTACTTTGATCAATCTCTATCCCTCATTATGGCGGAGGTGACGTCACTTTCAACCAATGTAATGTCTTTATTTAGAATTTGTGGGAACGAATTCGCCTAGTAGAGGCCCGCCTTTACTGTGGTCATCCTAACAAAGATAATCAATCTTATTTTTAAACAGATTTATGAACCCTTAGACCAACCAAGGTTTATAAAAGTTACTTTTCAATTGATTTTTCAATTTCATTCCATACCTGCTTTTTTCAAAAGAATAAAAACTCTCGGTTTACTTTCGAATTCGAGCAAAAAGTGGTTACATCACAATTGGTGTAACTGGGAGGTCTTCTCAGAATATAATAGCCTGAGCCTAAGTCCTAGCCAACTCGTAGTGGTTAGGACTGGAGTTCAGGCTAAATATACGTTGTTTGCGCTCTAAAGGTTGATTCACACCAGTCTTCATTGTGATGTCAATTTCTACCAAAAGAATTCCTTATTTTGGCTTTCACAGCGAATTTTAGTAGCTACGTGAGATAGTATGCAACAATATTATAGCTAGTGTCCTTGATAATTATCAGGCAAATCATCACTTTATATTCTTATGGTAGAAGTAACATAAGGACGTATATCTATATATTAATTAGGAACAACCATTGAACCCTTACCAACGAAATGCGTCACTACCTGGGAAACTCAAGCGTCACGTGACGCAAATTGTAATGATAATAATAAACACTGTCAAAGTTGGGCCAGTAGAGGTGAATGTACAAAGAATCCAACATGGATGAATGAAAATTGTTGTAAATCCTGTTCAAGTTCAGGTAAAGTCCCAGCCGACAAAAACCTGTTCAAAGTTATTTTGCTGACTCTGAACCTGAACATGTTTTTATCAGCTAGGGTATAGATATTTTCACAAATAATGAAAGCGAAGCATTGGTGGTTCAAAATAGACACTTGTTGCAATACATTATATTCCTCTTTATACAGTGACTTTAGCCAATGCACAAAATGGAAATTATCGCATTGCAACAAGTTTCTACTTGGTCTTTTGTTTAAAGTTTAAATCTCTGTTGTCTGCGAGAACTGGAGTTTCTGTTTTTTCACAATATTTTGAAACTCAAGTTGCTTATTTGGTTCTTAAATGGAGTCAAATGGTAAAAACATAAAAACCTAACAAAGGAAACAAAGGTAACGAAGGATACGAAGAATACAAAATGAAGCGGTTCATTTAAGGATAGTGTCAAACCATATAAACAGATGTTTAGTATTTTATTAATATCTCAAAAACTATACATTATTATTCTACAAAAGTATACATTTTCCGGAATACAAGGAAACGTTCTACACATTTGCTGTTTAATTCAGCTATCTCCAAAAGAATAAAAACAAAGTAAACTACAAATACGCTAGTTGTTTAGAGCATTTCCTTACGCTTCAGAAGATGTGTAGTTTTGTAGGGAAAGAATGTACAGTTTTTGAGATATTTATAAAATACCAAATATGGGTTTGTAGGTTTATAGGTTGGGCGTCAGACACTATCCTTAACGTATTCTGTTTCTGTGACATCGAAAGAAATGTCTAAATAAGTCCAATCCACGAGATTTACATGTGATATAGAGGTGTTTCAGGTTAAATGGTTGTTTCTTACCATTTGCAGATTTTAGTCCTGTATCTATTATTTTTTCACCTAAATCTAATGCCGTTGTAAATTTGTTTCTTATACTAAAAGAAACGTGTATGGTAGAGGATATTAATGATAATAAGGACCCAGTGAGAAACAACTTGTTCAAACTCCAAAGTAAAGACATTAGAACAAGTTTTTGCACAATAGGCAATTAATATATATTTTCTTGACTTTTAAAAAAACATTCCCCCTTAATTATAATATCAAAAGAAACCCAGTCGACAAAAACCTGTTCAAAGTCAGTAACACAACGTTAGAACAAGGTTCAAAGAGCGTTGTTCTAGCGTTATTTTGCTGACTTTGAACAGATTTTTACCGGCTGGGAAGTATTTAGTGGACGTGGTGTGACCTAAATTTCAACAATAAAGTTGTATGTAATAAAATTTTTCCATTTTACCATAGTTTTTATTCTTTCTTTTCTTGCGACTATAACTTTATTTTGGATTAGTTTCTAACTGTGGTGTATTGTTTTAGGTTCTTGTAAAGATCTCGATAGATCATGTAGCGCGTGGACGAATGCTGGTTACTGCAGCAGAAATAGTGTCAAGAAATTATGTAAAAAGAGTTGCAAATTGTGTTCTGGTAAAAAGAAAGTAATAAAATGTCATGTTATAACCACAGTATCACCTGTCAAAACTACAGTTTCACCTGTCATAACTACAACAGAAGATCCAACGGTGACCTTGGTACCACCACCAATACCACATGGTAAGACACAATATGGAAGTATACTAAACCATGAAGAGAACAAATATTTTGTTTCATTGAATTTCCCTTTTCCATGATTTCCTTGATATTTACAAATAAGAACTTGCTCTTATAAACTGGTTGCTTATAAAATAAAAATACGTGTATGGCAAAAACTCGGTCCGAAAAGGGACGTACACGGGACCGTATTCGGTGGTCTTTCGTGCTGTGTATGAAAAGGCGGATTTCTACTATAGGCGAATTTGTTCGCTCGAATTCTAAATGAAGCCATTACATCGGTTGAAAGTGACGTTGCTTGTTCGCCTAGTGGAAATTCGCCTTTAGCTACAGCAAATATAGAGAATAACAGCCTCCATAATTTCATATATAATATTTAGTATATAATCCGTTATTCCATATATAATGGACTCGTATAGTGAGGTAGATCGAGGTCTATCAACGTAGGTAAAAATGCCATTATTAGAAATTGACGTCACACATCATGGCTTTCTGTCTTGAAACCAACCTTACCATAGAAAGTATATTTATTTTCAGCATGTAATACAACTGTTGCTGCTGGTTTTGAATCGAATAAATTTCCAGATACTTCAATAAAAGCATCTACTTCTGAAAGCAAGTAAGTCTAATCTACCGTCAAGAAAAATGCACCAGATTCTAATCTGTGGTTTCCACATATTTTTTTTCAATACAATATTTTTCGTGTTAATTGTTTCGAATAGATTTCACCTCATATTTCAGAGGGAGTTTATTCGAACTACCGTATATCTTCTTACAAACGCCCTCCTTCTTTTAAACACCTCCATCTAATAAACGCTCCCCTTTTCTTCAAAAATTTTATATAAACGTCTCCCTCTAATAAACGTTCCCATTAAATTGACGTTTATTGGAAGCATGCCCTTAGAAGGGGGCGTTTATTAGAAACACATCCCTATTTGGGCTTTCAAGTTTTTAAGCATTTATTAAAATACCGGAGACAACGCATTCTATGCAAGTTTTTTGTTCTTGTGTACAAGTTCAAGTAAAGGAATTTTTTCTTATACATCAGTTTCTTATACATAATGGTTCTTTCTATAAAAGAAATAAACGCCTCCCTCTAATAAATGCCTTCCCTAAAAATCGACAAGTTAAATAAACGCTCCTGGTGTTTATTGGAATATTTACGGTATGTTCCCAATGTACAGAGGGAGGTTTGATGGGAATGAAACTACTATCTCCAATATTTCATCCAACTTTCATGCAACGCATTCAATATTAAATCACGCCCATAAGAACTTTTAGCCCTCACCCCTCACCCTCAAGTATAGCACATCGGAGGGAAATGTGGTAGGCTATAATATTAATATATGTATCGTTGTGCTTCGGTGTAAGACATGATGTGGATTTCCACTAGGCGGAAAATTCGCTGCGAAAGCCAAAAGTGGACATTCCATTGGTAGAATTTAACGTATATAATTGTGACGCCAATTTCGACCAGCCGAATGTCTCCTTTGATTTTCGCAGCAAATATTTCGGCTAGTGGGAAACCTGAAATATTCGAAGCGAATAAAATTGCTATGCTCAACAGTAGGGTTATTTTCTTTGAAAAGAAAAGAAATGTGAGCATGATGTTTCTAGATGTTTCTATAAAGCATGCATTCTGTTCTAGATGGCATGCTCCTGGTCAAGCTCGTTTGAACCTTCAAGAATCAGACAAAGGCGTTGGTGCATGGTGTGCTGGGGTACAAAACAAAAATCAATATCTAGAAATAGATTTTGGAACAGAACAAACTATCAACAAGCTTTCGATCCAAGGTAATAATGAAAACGAGGTTGGATCATCAAAGTTGAAACTTATTGAAGTACAATAACGTCCTTTTTGAGAAATGACTTCAGTCACTGTATGAAAGGGAAGTTATTGCATTGCTATAAGTTCTTACGTTGAGGATCCAACCTCGTTTTCATTATTTGTAAAAAAATCTAACCTGTCGAATACGAAGACAGATAGTTCTGTATACTGTGATAACACTTGTACGAAACTGTGCGAGATTTATTTCTCGTCATAAATCTGCTTTCGTTTGATACTTTAATAGATTCGACACGAATATTATGTTTTGTACGGGCTATCTGACAATTAGTCACACTCTGTGTTTTCTGAGGTTCTCATAACGCTATCTTGATTGATACTCTCACAATTACGACAAGTTAATATGAAAGAACATCTCCCTTATGATGATAGATGATAATCTAACTGTTACGACATAGCCACAATCAATTATTTACTACAATTATGAATACCCTGTCGGACATTGTTTTTGGCTTTAATTTTGGTGTTTTGTGGATATTAACGCTGGCGTAAAAAGGATCGACGTAAAAAGAACTGTTTTTTTGTAGTTAATTAAAATAGTTATTTTTTCTTCATTTCAACTTAGAGCCATATCTAACGTGAATGATCTGGGTTTACGACCAAAGACAGTAGTAATGGCACGACGATTTCAACATTGTTCTAACTACTGCGAATTTAAACTAATTTTTACTCACTAGCTAATATATGTATTTCTTTTTTAGGACGGGAGTCGAAGTATCCAAAATATGTTAAGAAATTTACTATTGAGATGAAGAATGATGGTGAAAAACAATGGAGATTTTACGCTAATAAGATAGATTACAACACCCCTGAAGTAAAGATGCATATGTGTTTATTTATCCTCCAGATTAACCGGATAGAAACTAATGACTTTAGTCACATCTTGGCCAGATACTAGACTTTAACTATTGTTACACTTGATTTTAGTATGCTCCAGTCGATAATGTTTGGATTGTTTTACACCAATGAGAACGTTGAATAATATTTTTAACCAATCAGCGAAATTTGTTTCCAAGGCATCTGTTACTCTTTTTAAATTTCAAGGCTTTGTCACGTGACATGTTAAGATAATCTAATATGGAACATAATGTGGGTTTTGTTATAATTTAGAATTTCTTTATTTCTTTCTATCTATCTAAACATTACTTCAACTTACTTTAGATATTCGTTGGAAACACAGACATGAAAACTGTTAAAAGCATCGATTTACCGGATCGGATTACTGCCCGTTATTTCCGGGTTAAACCAACAGAATGGGAGAATATGATTTGTATGCGAATGGAAGTATATTATTGTAAATAATTTTATCATATATCCACTACACAGAAGGGTGCTGTGTCAACAAACTCGTAATCTATTGGTTTGTTCGTTACGAAGTAACCAATCCATTGCAACATTATTGACTTGTTACTTTGTAAGCATTTATTTTTTGAGATGGTAACTTTGAATTATATGATAGATACAAAGTTGGATTCAGTTTAATTTCTATATTACCCGCAGTGGGCAGAAACTTGTTCAAAGTCCTCAGTGAAGACGCTAGAACAACGTCTTCAACGTCTTTTACTTCTAACTTTGAACAAGTTTTTGCTCACTGAGTACAGAAAACTCTTTTCTTCATGACAATCATTATTTGTCCTTTCTCGTATATTTAAGGCGCGAATTCTAAATAAAGCCGCTATATTGGTTGAACGCAACGTCACCTGATAGGTGAAGTCACTTTCAACCAATGCAATGGCTTCATTAAGAATTCGTGGGAATGAATTCGCCTAGTGGAGATTCGCCTTTAGAGGATATAAAAAAAAAAATTCTTTCTTCTGATGTTGTGATAACAATACATTATAGGAAATCTACAAGCAATCGCATAAATATTTGAGACAAGGCAAAATTCAAGCAAAAATTCAAAATTTTCAATTGGATAAAAAGCCTTAAATTTTTAGTAGCAAACCTAAAGACACAAAAAATTGAATATGTTCCAAGAGCCTGGGTACTAGGCTGCTATGAACAGCAGAATTTGTCGAGTTTGCAAAAAGACCCAAGATCTTAAGTCTACTTGGATAAACCTCTGGGGTAAACCTCAAGGGACGTCTAGTGGTCATTTTCCGTATTTACGTTTTACTTGTGGCTTGTATTGCTTGTCGAAATTCGTGCAATGTGTTATAATTTATGCGATCGGTTGTAGCATTCCGCAAATTATTAGTATGTATCGATTCTTTTGACATAATTGGTAGTTTGCACGTTATTGCAAAAGAACTTTGTTTTAGGTCCAACAAAACTACGAATGGGGGCAGCATCTTAATTTCTCATCCCATTTCATGACCTTTAATTCTCCAAGTGATTTTGGTTAAAAATACAAAATATTCGTTAAATATGCGTAGAAATGGACAAAACTACTGTGCGAGGAAATCTTTCAAACATTTAGTATAATCCCAGGTGATTTCAATTTAAATACCGAGTTTATTTGAAAGGCTGGTACTCGTACTACTATATTGATCGTTGCCTGTCTGTCCGCGCTACTCCTCTGGAAAAGTCTGACTGCTTTACCTAAAATTTGACTCGTTCGTTCAATATCACTTGACGCAACTTATAGGCAAAAAGGAGATTTTTAGAAATGTGCCTTGCTCTTTTTTGAGTTTTTGCTTTTTGGCCAAACATAATATGTTTACGTGCGTTAACACCAACGAATCATGCACTAGAGTTACCAGTCATTAAACCATATCGTTTATTATCAACAAGTAACACACTGACACACTCTGTTATTTATACGACGTTCGTAAAATATACGTCATGAGAACACGACATCGAATTGACATACAACGTCAAAACAATGTCGTTACGTTAGTATGATCTTTAGATCCGACATCTTGTACATGCTAAGAATGTGTCGGTAGATTAAGTGATACTACATTAGCAAAACTTAATTTAGGATTGTCATCAGAACTTTTATTGTTCATTGAAATGAGTCAACTTTTTAATTCCTCCATAGAAACGAGACTTTATCAACAAACGCATTGCTTACTGTAAGGGCTATTTTACACAAGTAAAAATTAACAAACCTACCTAATCATGAATATTAATGAATAGAAACTATCCTTTTGGATCAACGTTACCACGTCGTTTTGTCGTCATTGTTCAAAGTCCGCAGTAAAGACGCTAGAACAACGTTTTTAACGTTGTCCTAGCGTCTTTCAGCGGACTTTGAACAGGTTTTTGCCCACTGGGGCTTGTTGAGATTGCTGCTTCATACGGTTCATTTGAAATACAACACAGTGTAACGAATTACCTGTACAACGAATTTCACGCAATAACGAACACTAAACTTTGTTAACACACATTTTATAAAAAAAGTCTCGCTATTACGAACTAAATTTCTTATCCCGTTAAAAAAAACTCGTTATGATAAACTTTTTACAGGCGTAATGCACTGATCATCACCAGCTAATTATTTCGTTCACAAAAGCCGTAACTAACGCAAATAAGTAAAATACCCGCTTAAAAAACTGTCTTGATATAACAAACTGGTGATGAACATTTTTTGCGCGTTCCGATTAGAACTCGTTATATCGAGAGTATAACGTTTGTAATTTAAGGACTACCTTAAAATTTCTCTCAAAAAACAACTTTTTTTGCTAGGTTTAGAATCAATAAAACTGAAACTATACAATGGATAGAAAGGGAGTTATTGCTTTGCAACAAAAGCCTCCTTTTCATTTTTGTAAAAAGCCCTATTGGTTTCTTCAGCACGAAGGAACCAATCCATTTCTAGATCTAACTCTCTTCTCGATAAATCGTATTTTTGAGA
>JAULBZ010005290.1:0-13592 GCA_032360805.1 Neoturris breviconis | reverse complement strand
GCGGTGTTCGAAATAAGAGCAAATAATTACTGTGGAGGAGGGATTTTTTAGCATTACTTCAGGCTAAATCAATGCTCAAAAATCACTCCTCTGTAGCTCTTATTTTGAACACTGCCATGGAAACATCACTTAAGTTTTACATAATACTTCTATCAGTCAGTGAGGAATATGGACACAATTTGCACAAAGTAAACGGATTATATGGTTTATTACCGATATAAACTACTTGCTCTAGTTATTGTTATGCAATAAAGCATTGATAGTAATGATCTGAAATACCTCGATATTGTATTAGTGACAACTTAAGCAGCATTTAAATGATGATGGTAGTGAGATGTTCCCATAGCAAGTTGCAAAAATCTCACTACTGCTTTCGATCTTGCACTTGTAACTGTCTACATTAGTTACCCCGTAGTGGGTTTCAATACAGGTTGGATTTCACCACGACTTTTACCTGGTAGCGAGACTTCACTACAGGGTTTCCAACTATGATCTCGCTACAGTCTTCATGCCAATGTCGTCTCAAGAAAATACCTGTGATGTCAAAACCAAAAAGTTGAAATATCTCTTAAAACTTCGTATAATGATTGATTTAATGACGGTGGTCAAAATAAGAATAAATAGTTACTGCAGAGGAGAGATTTTTGAGCATACATGCTCCACTCCTCCGCAGTGGTTATTTACTCTTATTTTGACCACTGCATGAGTATGTATTGTCAATGAATTTCCAATTGGTTAAAAAAAAATTGTTACCTAAGAATCTGAAAAACATGCTACAAAAAACAGGTGATGTCCGGCAGTTGTATTATTAAGACTTGTTCTCTAAGGTTTTGATTTGATTGGAGTTGCATGTCATAGGTTAGAACCACCTGTCTTAATGGCCCGTTTCAATTACTATTCTTTAAAATTTGTTTATTTTCCATTTTTATTATTAGAATAAACCAAATACAGAACCACAAGGCACAGGATCACCATCAGGTACTACATCAACATAGTATGAAAGATTAGTGAAGGTAGTGCCAGTCTCTACACATGGATTGTGTATTAATTGCCATATATAGCAATGCACAGTCATTATCTCCATACTTGGCTGTGTAATGGTAATACAAGGAGATATCTGGGACTATGTGAATAAGAATAAATAAACACCGTGGGGCAGGGATTTTTGAGCATAGCTTTAAGCATTTAGAGTGAAACTAAGCTCAAAAATCACTCCGCCACAGTGATTATTCACTCCATCAGAGCGAGGTTATGTTACCAGAAGAATTTTGGGTTAATAACTTATTGTGTTTACAGTATGTTAAGTAAGTGTAGATTCTGCAAATAAAAAACAGGATTAGTGTGGTGTTGGTGTGGGTAGTGGCGTGGTAACCTCATTAGATTACGACTAGCTTAACTTTCTACAGGGTACCGGAAGTACCTGCGTCTCTTAGAACTAGTCTCTTAGAACTGCAGAGAAGTAATTTTTGAGCATATATCTTCAGGCTACAAAGTCCTCCACAGTGATTATTCACTCATTTCAATCACTGAGAGGGTATACTGTAATTCCATTATCAAATGCCCTGCACAATTGTATCATATTATTCACGTCTTTTTCATGCAATTCTCATTAACATGTTGAAGTCCTACCTGTTGCAATATCATCCATTGACAGAAAACATAATTTTGTATGTAGCACCCTGTAATTAACATCATCAATGATGTTACTTAATCACAGATGAATTTGATAAACACTTTTGTTGACTCAGTAGACTATACTAATTGACTTGAGGAGCCAGTCAATTTTAAGAGATATTGATTTAGCCTCATAGATTCTATTGTTGCTTTTGAAACCGCTACTAAAATATTTTGTTTTTACCGATAATTTAGGTTGTTTAGCATATTGCTGTGCAGGATTTGGAACGATAATTGGTATAGCAGTTTGTTCCGCTATACCAATCGCTATGATATATCT
Organism: Neoturris breviconis; assembly: GCA_032360805.1. NCBI lineage: Eukaryota > Metazoa > Cnidaria > Hydrozoa > Anthoathecata > Pandeidae > Neoturris > Neoturris breviconis. The sequence continues at coordinate 11,638 of JAULBZ010005290.1, read as the reverse complement.
TGGTAAGCTACGTCATTTTAATCATTTCAATGAAGTAACCTATGCAAGGAAGCAAATTCATTTTTGTTAAAAAAACCTGCGATCAAGAATTCTGTATGTGAATTGTACGAATAATTTTTAATTACAAGTCAGCTTTTGTAACCTTCACATCTACAAAATAATTATATAGTATTGTCAAAACCTCTGCAAAGAAGGGTACTAAATTAATTACCTTGCAATTAATTGGTTCTTTAATACAACAAAATGCTTCACAATTGTCGCATTGTCACAATAATCAAAGGGATATGTTCAAACAATAAAATTTATTGAGATCAGAACAAAATAATTAACGCTAATGACAAATGTCATTTGAAGAAAAATTACAATGGCTCCATAGTAAAGTTCATTTATTCATTTTAGGTGCAACTGACTGGAATAACTGTCCAATGCAGCCGATGATTCCGGTATTTATGGTCGTGAGCGGCGCAACTTTTATTATATTGGTTCTTATGATGTTCTGCGTTGAAAATAATGCAATAGCTCTCATATTCGGATTAACATCATTATTCTTTGTGGCTTGGCAAATAACTGGTAGCGTCTATGTATTCAAAGAATGGAATGATTGGCAAAGTGGGGTTGGATGTTCTACAAACACTTACGAATTTGCACTTGGAATATTAATTGTTTTTTGGATCATTCTTGGAATCAATATTATCATCACAGCATGTAACTCAAAAGTCAAAAATAATGAATAATTAGAATTTTTTAGTGATGAACATTTTGGTTAATAACATCCTCGAAACAAGAACAAATAGTTACTGTGGAGGAGTCATTATAAAGCATAGCTTCAGGCATGTCTGAAGATATTGTCAAAGATTACTCCTCCACAGTAATCACATTTTGCTCTTATTTCAAGTACTGATTGATAACTGACAATTAAATTTATATGTAACCTAGTTGGCAAAAACTTGTTCAAATTCTGCAGTAAAGATGCTAGAACACCGGATGACATTGTTCTAGCATCTTTACTGTGGACTTTGAACAAGTTATTGACAAAAAATGAATAATTGAATGGAATAATCATAAGTCCAATAACTAAAATTCCAATAAAGTCCTTTTTACCAGCTAATCAATTTTACAGAACATACATTTGCAAAATGGTATTTTAAAAGAGTTGCAAAAATTTAAATTTTGTTGCCAAGAGAAATAAAGTAAACAACTTTGGAGAAAACATTACATTAAATCAAATGCTTACATTTGATTGGCTTCTTTGTTATTACAAACCAATCGATTGCAAGGTACAATGCATACTAATTCATTACCTTCAGCAGCTCGTAAACCAAATATTGAATCTAAATTAACTTGATCGTAATGTTCTTCATAAAACTTTGATGCTTTTTGTGATGCTTTTAATGTTTTTGTTGCAACATCTTCTTCCCATGTAGCAACAAATGTAAGATATACATATGGAAACCATAATAACTGTAATACCTTCATTCATAAAGAATCGTTAGAATGTTGTTTATACTATGTTAACTAAAAAGTAAAACATGTGGTTTCTACTACATCAAAACAAATGGCATAGATTTTAAGGATAACCCTAAAGTAGCGCTTTTGGATAAACGCCATTATGAGTGCAATATACCTTTGACTGTAAATTGTTTCAAACTATGTTGTAGTACGTTCAACGGCCTACCTAGAGTGTAAAAAGAACTGTAAGAGGTTTTAAATCATTATTTTGAAGTTTACCATCCTCACTTAAAATAACATCATGCGTTATCAAGTTGTGCTAGATTAGTTTTCAACTTTGAAATGATGAGAACAGAGCAGTCTAACAAAATGGTAGCATAGCTAAGCAAGGTTACTGCATAAATCTAATAAAGTTTACCTGCACTTGCTACATGCTTATATTGAAAGAGAGTGTATATTTTCATATCATTCCTATGAGTTCCAATTAGAGAAAGAAGCTTAAAACAAATCTTTAAAAAAGATTTATAAATTTAATAACTTTCTATTAGCTTACCGGTGGTTAAAAATAAGAGTAAATAATCACTGTAACAGGAGGTGTTTGAGTACATCTCCACAGTGATTATCCGCTCTTATTTTGAACGCTGCTTATTCTTAAGAAAGGAAAGTAGAGCTCTATATGCAGTGTTCAAAATAAGAACAAATAATCACTGTAGAGAAGTGATTTTTGAACATAGCTTTAGGTTTTAAAGCCAAATATCCCTCCTCCCCAGTAGTTATTTACTCTTATCACTGATACGATACGTGATACAACTCAAGATTATTGAAAAGATCTAAAAATATCATTTAAATCACGCCAAATAAAGACATTAGTATGATATAAACTTCCAAATAAAACACTATAAGTCAGTAACAGCTAATTTGTTGGGAGTAAGTCAAAAATACTTACACATTAGCACTTATAATATCGTATGTCATAATGATTAACGGTAAGTTGGTTATCTGATTATTTTTAGCTGCTGTGGCTAACGTAAACCATTTAGTAAACTGTTAAATTTAACGTTAGTATACTTTAACATAATTTTTAATGATTAAGGGACCATCTCTAAAATTTGTAGGCAGGAAATGGTGCTGAATCAACAATCTTGCAATTGTTTGGTTTCTCCGTACTGAAGAAACCAATCAATTGCCAGCTCATTGACTAAGCACCCTTCCTTGTAGCTTAATTTTTCCCACATTTATTTATTTTGACTTCTTTAAAGCGGATAAAATATCAGCTTTTTGAAACGAATTTTGGAGATGGTAAATCTTTTTTAACACTTACCACTTTGTAGGTTGTTACTTTGACAGGTGTATCTTTCATGTATCATGACTTGTAGATCTTTACTTTGTCTGGTATAACATCTGTACATTATCATTAAAAAATAAGTTGTAAATCTTTAGTTTGTCATGATCTTTCCTAAGTGTTATTAAAATAATGATACGAAGATCTTTATTTTGTCTCAAATTTCAATTTCTTACATAGCTAATAATTATTAATTTTATTAAATACTTTAAAGAATTTAGGTGATTTACTATTAACTGTTAAACTGTACCACATTTCAAAATAACTACCACTAGTTTTCACAAATAACAATTAACAAAACCGGCTTACAGTTAGCCATGAGATTCAAAAAATAATTAACTACAATTTACTATAATAATGTCCTCAAATTATGATGTGCTAATAATAAAAATGGCCACAACGCAATTTATTTTGACTAATGCCCTACAAATCAAACAGTTCTGACTTACTAGTGTAAACCTACCTGAACCTCACATGAAAAGGCTAACAGAAAACTCATTCTGAACTAAAAGACATGGAGGGTATATCAAGCCTGAAAATAACTGCTGAACATCACCAGTGGAGGAGATTTAAAGTACTTCTCCACAAGTGATATTTGGCAGTTATTTTTAGGCTTGGGTCTAAGAGTTTATTACTTTTACCAGTGCTAGAAATAAGAGCAAATAAACACTGTGGAGGAGTGATATTTGAGCATTGTTTTAGTCTAGCAAGCCTAAATCAATGCTAAAAAATTACTCCTCCACAGTGTATTTTAAACACTGGTAAAAAATAAGCACTAGACGTGACAAAACATTTATACTTGTGAATTAAATGAATTATTTTTCTAAGCCAGTCAAATCTTACATAATCAAATTTTCATGATACCACTTGTATATCTCAATTTGAGTATCCCCAACTTTTATGAGTTTACATATTCATGCATTTGCCAGAAAGGAGTACATCCTTTTAAAATATCTGCATGCTTTCTGCTGGTTTCTCAGAGCCATAACTAATTTTTGACTATGAAAATATCATTGTGTAAGGAGCAGCATATTGAACATCGAAAGAAATTCACCCGTCATCTCAGTGTTCATTCTTAAAGAAGAGACAAGTTCTCAAAATATATACATTATTTTTGACATTGTTTTACATAAAGGTGTTTAGAAAATTAAATATTATTGTATATGAAACATACATAAAATATATTAACATTTAAAATATCTATATAGAGTAGCATCAAAATAAAAGAAAATAATCTCTGCAGAGGAGTGCATTTTTAGCATAGCTTCAGGGTACAAAGCCTGAAGCTGTACTCAAAAGTCCCTCCACCACAGTGAATATTGACTCTGGTAATAGTACCCTTTGAAATGACTTTATGGCACATTATCATCTTTGTTTTCAGAGATAAGCTTCTTTTACATTTTCAAATAATCACTGTAGATGAGTAATTGTTGAGCATTGCCTCAGGCTACAAAGCCTATAATTATATGCTCTTATTTTAACTAGTGTTTCATAAATAAATTTTACTTTCATGAAAATTAAATGCTATGAGAGAAAACAAAGGATTACATTAGAAAACTTATAAATACCCTACATAGTTATATGTAAATATATCAAAATTGGTAGTGAAGACTGCACACAGGCCTCTGAATTCAAAAAGATGCAAATTAGTCTCCAAAGATGCTCATCCACAGGGAAATGCTGACGTGAATTCAGAGGCCTGCTGCACAACAAGATTGTAATGATCTTTGTCAACTTGAAATGACTTTGAAACTATGTTAAGCAGTGTATCTCTTTTTTATTCTTTGTATTTTTGAATTTTATTGAAAAAGACCAGATAAAACTGTACTACTTCATAAGTTTCACTTATAAAGTGATGTTTGGTGATATTGGATTGAATATGACCAGTTGCAATCATAATTATATTGCTATTTTTTGATAATTGTATTTAATTCATAAATAAGCAAGTCGGTCGACCACCTAGGTTTGGGGAGGGTGCTACTCCTTTTCCAGATTAAGTTGACCTATTACCCTAGCATGCTGGTACTCATTTTTCGAAAGTAGATAATTTACTTTAGTAGGAAATTAGGAAATTTGATCTATTCCATTAGTCCTAATCGAAATTATGTTGCTAAGAAATCTTAAACTTACATATCAAATCTTTGCCTTAGCATTGTCATCTGTTGTCACATTATTGAGCAAGTAATAAATTAAGAGGATCAGTAAAAAAGAAAGAGAGCAGTTCTTACAGGGAGTTGAACCCGGGACACACCAATGATGTTAGAACGTACTTACCAGTATACTATGGCGCCATATAAACAAGTATATTGTGGAATATATTTCGTTCTACCCAGAGAATGCTCTTAACCACCGACTGAAATTCACTGATAGTTTGGATAGAATTTCAGTCAGTGGTTAAGAACATTCTCTGGTTTAAATAAATTGTTATGTCAACTACAAAAGTATCTTTGATTTTCTCTTTACACAACTCAAACTCTGAAATAAAAGCCAGACATCACATGTGGAGGAATGTGTTTTGAGTATAGTTTCCAACTGAAAAGCTGCAAACTATGCTAAAAAACTCTCCTCCACAGATAATGTCCGACAGTTGATTAAAGGCTTGCTACTATATAAAATTATCAAATGCATAAACAAAATGGAGAATTCATGTTTGGAAAAATGAAAATACCAGTCTGCAACACATCTCATTTATTTACGTGACTCCTTAACAATTCGATTTCTTTGGACATAAGATGTCTATCACGCAGGATTGTGTTTTGTTTATTCATTAATAAGACAACCTGGAATTAAAAACAACAATTACATAGAATGGGGGAAATGCAGGGCTTGAAATAACAGCCGGTCATCACTGTGGAGGAGGGGGATTTAGAATATTTTTAGCCAATATTTTGAAAAATCTCTCCTCCTTAGCGATGACCGGCTGTTATTTTAAGCCCTGAAATGATACACTGAGTGATTATTGTTCTTGTTTTAACCACAAGAATTCATTCAAAATTTAACCAAACTGATTTAATGAAAGAAATAGTGCTCTGCGTATCACATTCAAATTTTTTTGAACTATAACTATAACTTTTGAACTATAATCACACAATAATTTTTCCCTCAATATTAAATGATCAAAACGATCCCATTGATATTGTGCAACTACATTTTAATGGACCTATCCACAAATACAAGAAAACGAGGTGTTGGAAGCTCAAAGTAGCACTTGTTGCAATGCAATAACTTCCCTTTTGTGCAGGGCCCTTTTAAGTCATTCCAAGGCTTGTTAGCCACTGTATAATAATTTTAACTCTTTTGGTACGGTTACCTATAATGCCCATTTTAAAATAATTTTGTGCCAAAAACATTTTTCTTGGCATTAAAATTCCAACAAATTTGACTGAATTCTACAATCAAAGGTATGGTATTGAAAGTAGCCCACCAAACCAAGCAAAAGTTAAACTTAAGTACATAAATATGATTTGCATACACACATTATATGGTGTTTGTGATATGTTTTTATTAAGATAGTAAAGTTTCAGATAAAATAAGCAATTGAGACACCTTTATTAAGGTAAAATTATATCAAATCACTGTGGAGAAAAGTAGTAAAATTGTATGTATGTATTATACATATGCATATGTATGTGCATAAGATTTACACATAGACTAAACGCATATTATATTATTTGACTATGTTTTTTATTGATAGTTGAAAAACCATGTAGTTATATTTTTTTTGTAAAACTAACACATCTAACATATAGCTGTCATAATCTGTTATTAAAATTAACAAAATAAAGAATAATGAAATAGAAAAATAATTTTTCTTCAAACAACCCATCCTTTTACTAAGAAAATCTTCCTCTGTTGAATTGTGTATTGTCATTATAATACTAATTTTTATTGGGAGTAATTATTAATGTTATAAAACCCAACTTATACTCTTAGTAGTAATTAAATGTTTTACGACCCTAAAGTGGATAACATTAATATTATTTTCAAAATTGAAGAAGGAAGCTTTTCAAAATGAAAATGGAGACTTCAAGTCTTGAAATTTTAAAAATTATTTTTATAAAATATATCACTTATCATCTCAAAAGATTGAAGAGGGAGCTTGTAAGTTCAAATGAAATTCTGTTCAAATCCTTATAAACAGCATAGAAATCAAAAATATCGCTAATATTTTGTCTAAATGTGACTCTGGTCAAATCCTTATAAGCAGAATTAAAAAAAGTCGACAAAATAAATTGAACATCTTGGTGAATGTCTCCACTTTTCTCCACTTTTTGAAAAAATCCCTTTTTCAAAATTGAAAGAAATTGGCCAGCGGCCTTGTAATATTGCATAGAATGCCATCATCAAATTTCAGGAGCATATCACACCTTTTCTGTCCATTGGACCCTTTTTGCTCAAAACTCGGGACCGAGTGGACAAAATTTTGGCCAGTCCTTTTAAAATATCGCCACAAATGCTGGTACCAAATTTCAAAATGGTAGCACTTCAAGAACATGATCTAATAAGAAAAAGCGGAACGCCATAAAGTGATAGCCCATCCAAACTTTGTGGGCTAAAAATGAAACTACACAAAAGGGTTTTGTTATGTCCACGAGGTTGCAATATTGCTTCTCTATAGATTATTTACAAATATTATTTTATTTGTATATTTACCTGATCTTTATAATCATTTATTTCTAATTGACAATTTTCTAGTTGTAATTTATAATTCAGCATAGCAATATCTTTCTTTTTGATATCATCGTTAGTTTCAATCTGTTTAATTTCAAGCTCTTTATATTTCTTAGTCAAATGAGATGATACTTCTCTAAAGCAAAATAAAAAAAATAAATAGAATTAGAAAACAAAATTATAAAATACACAAGCATATATTCTGGATAATAGAAAAAGAGAAGAATATACCAAATTTAGTGAAAATGAATAATTAAAATTAATTAAAATTATTACACATATATCATTCTAACTATCAATTTTAGTCCAGCAATGTCAAGGTATAAAGAGTAAACAGACATTCTGGATTTTGTGTTGTTTTAAATATCAGTTGTACCTCTTTGTTGAAGAAGCTACAATCAAGGCAAAATGAAACATTTGATAAATTAATGTATCTCTCCCCCTCACCCCCATACAGTGTTGTTATGCTTGAAATTAGCCTGTGAAGTGATCTACAACAGAGCACAGGAAACCAATTGTAGCCTCATTTTCATGCAACAGTGTATAGGGGAAGAGTGGGGAGACCAAAAACAAAGGTATTTCAGGGGTGTTCCTTTGATTCATCACCCCGATTGTAGCCAGTTTCAAGACTGTAAACTTGATGTCCTTTAACAACAGAATCAACTTACTGATTTTTTTTGCGTTCATTATTGATATGTTCTTTCAATAATTTATACTCTTCTTGGTACTTATTGACAATTGCTGTCTGTGAATCTAATAAACGTGTTAATTCTTCTCTTGTCAATTCTATAAACGTAAACAAATTATTTAGATGAAATTTGTGTAAACTTGGTAACGAAAGAAGCCAGTGGTTGAATAAAAGTAAATAATCATTGTGGAGGAGGGATTTTTAAGCATAGCTCCAGGCATATTATTTCAACCGCAATATAATTATATCAATTCCGGCAGAGGTTATCTGCCGACCATCACTGTGGAAAAGATTTTTAAGAATTTTTTTCCTGTTTGTAACAGTGTCATAGAGAATGTGTACTTATCAGAGCTAAAACTAATATAACCTCCAGCAAAATTGTAAATAGATTCGACAAAGCATGCATTGAGTTCTACTACAAAACAATGATGTAAAAAGAAAATCGAAAAAAGGTGTATTAATTTCTTACGACATCTGGAATCACTTTCTTGTAATAACAGAGACAATTCTTGTTCTCGCTGATCTCTTTCATATTGCAATCTCTTTTTTTCATCATCGTATGACTGTAAAAACATTTTCTGTTGAAGTTTTTCATTTTGTAGCTGTAACAAAATAAATGTGCAAACTTGAAAGAAAACTACCAATACATGCATCAGATTACAAGTCGGAAAATGAATCAGTCATCACCAGTGGGGGAATGCATTTACAACACTCCTCTACAGGTGGAGTCTGATAGTTATTTTCAGGCATTAGATTGTCTTCAAACAGTATAAATCAAATTATTAAAATGTTATCAATGATCATATTTTTTTTATTTACTTTATAAACCATTTTCATTAAGCAAACAAAAACAAACAAGAGAATGTTTATATCCAATAATATTAACTGGTCCAAATAAGCTCGAATAATCAGTGAGCAAATTGTTAACATAGCTTCAGGGTTATAGTTTCTATTTCAATTTCAAGTTTGCAAACATTTCAACTAAAGCAGCATTAGGAACACTCTCAAACATTTACAAATAAGAGTATTAATTCATTGATATGTTGCAATAATTAGTTTCTTTGTACTGAATATACCAATCAATTGCTCATTGGCATAATATCCTTATGCGCAGTTTTATTTTGATTAACGCAGTAAAAGATTTTCTTTAAGTGTACCAATGAACTTGATTTTTTAAACAAATTTGTAGGGCAATGTAAACTTAATATTTTTACCAGAAATAAATACACGACATGACATGAACATCTTTCTGATGTGTAAACTGTTACATACCTGCTGTGAGGAGGTATTAAATTTCCTAGTAACTTGTAAAATGTCTTCTTGAGACTTTTGAAGACTATCTTCTGTTACATTCAATCTCCGTTTCATTTCTTGTATTTCAACAAGAAGCTGATCAACTTCCTGAAATAAATAAGTATAACACTTTACAGTGTTCAAAATAAGAGCAAATAATCACTGTGGAGGAGGGAATTTTAAGCAATGCTTCCGGCTTTCTATCCTAAAAATAATGCTTAAAGGTCAATCCTTAAGTCTTTATTTTGAACACTACTTATCGTAAACCAACCAATTTGCAATGTGAATCTTTGATAAATACAAGAAATCCTACACTTCATAGTAATTATTTTTGCGCACCAATTCAAACTGTGTGGAACTTAAAAATCAAAGGTACGGTATTGAAAGTAGCCCACCAAACCAAGTGCAAGTTAAACCTAAGCACATAATGATGATTTGCATACACGCATTGTACAGTGTTTGAAATATGTCTTTATTAAGATTATAGAGTTCCGACAATTAGAACACAATATTCAAGGTAAATTTTGTATCAAATCACTTTGGAGGAGAGTAGTGAAATTTCAAATCATAGCCTAAAGCAATGCTCAAAAGTCACTCCTCCACAGTGGATGTGAATTGCATACACATTATACATCTTAGCATTATGTACACACCAAATAAAAAATAGAGAAAACAGCTATGTTATAGTATTATAGTATCTATACATAGGATGATTTTTGCAAGCCCTATTAAAGTTTTATAAATCCATGGTTTTTACTAGCTGATGTTATAAAGCACAAAAGAATAGAACAATGTAACAGAAGAATATTATTTTCTTTATTATTCATTATCTTTTATAAGATTCTTTTATCATAAAATCTCCCTCTTTTGAGTTGTGTATTGTCATTATAATATTACTAATTTGTATTGGAAGTATTCTTAGTAGTAATTAATTAAGTGGATGTAACATTAATAGTTATTTCAAAATTGAAGGAAGCTTTCCAAAATCAAAATGGAGACTTCAATTCTTAAAATTTTAAAAATTATTTACATAACAAATATCACTCATCATCAATTAAGGAGAGAGCTTACCTAAAATACAAAATGGCTGTCAAAAAAGACTAAACATTATTTTTCAAAGTCAAAATATAATTTGATCATTTTGGTGAATGTGGTCAAAGTCTCACAAAAATCAAAAATATCGATAAAATGTGACTCTGGTCAAACCCTTATAAACAGAATTCAACAAAAATCATAGATTGATCATTTTGGTGAATGCAATTCAAATTCTCGAAAAGTCTCCACTTTTGAAAAAATCCCATTTTCACCGATACTCGGTTCCAAATTGACGAAATTGAAAATAAATCGGTCAGCAGTCCCGTAATATTGCCTAAAATGCCATAATCAAATTTTAGGCCGGTACCACATCTTTTCGGTCTATTGGCCCAAATATGCAATTTGGACTCTTTTTGCCCAAACACGGGACCGAGTTGACGAAATCAAAACATTTTTGGCAAGCCCTTCTAAAATATCGCCACGAATGCTGGTACCAAATTTCAAAATGCTAGCACTCAGGAACATGGTCTATTAACAAAAGTGAGATGCCGCCACCGCAAAGTGATAGCAATAGACCATCCAAACTTTGTTTGGTGGGCTAATTATAATTACCAGCTACCAATCAATATTATACAATGTCTGCATAAGGAAAATGAAATATTATCTTCCAAAATACGTAGCGGATAAAATTTTGGCAATGTTTAAAATGAAAATTTTCATGATACCCTGCTAAAAAAGGCCTTAAAATTTCATTTCGATGTTTTTCTCCGTTGAGTTCCCTATATTTATTCAGTAAATAAATGTCAGATGTTATATTTACAAATACTTCCAAATTAAGGCTTTTCTAAAGGCATTACTGGAGTAATTTGTTGCCCTAGTAGCAATAAAACAATAATAAAAACAAATTAAAAACCAGAGATTTTGTCGGGAATTTTTTTTGACAGAGCTGTTATTTTGGCAGATTAATTTCAGCGATTTTGGAAGTTAAAGTAGGCTGCCATTAGAAACGTTTGCAATATTGCAGTATACAACAATTTGTACAATCAGTGCTACTAGGCTGTTCTTAATGGGCCTTTTTAAATTCAAAAATATGGACAAGCTGTAACTATCAAGACTCAAAATAACTGTTGGACTTAACCTGTAGAGGAGTGTTTTTAGTT
>JAULBZ010005289.1:0-13599 GCA_032360805.1 Neoturris breviconis | reverse complement strand
CATATTTAGTCTCACTGTAATGGTATGTGTGTTTTTATATAGTGATCAGTTTTTAATTTTAGTTATTTATAATTGTAAATATTCAACGTTAGGAGTTAGACTTTTAATGGACCCATGTAAACGAGAGTGATAATAATAATAATAATAATAGTCTTGGCATCCATAGCAGTCTTGTCATCCATAGCAGTCTTGACATCCTGACATTTCAAATCGTGCAATGTATATCTTTCTATCACTTTTTTTCTGCTAATAATATTGTATTAAAATTTGATGACTTAGCATAACTTTTATTCTGATATAAGATCACTAAATTTTGTGTTAAATATTTACGTCATATTTCCGGGATAACCTAATTGTGAACAGAGTTGTTCAATATAAGTGTACCAAGTTTCATGTCATAAGCTTTAGCGTTTCAGAAAATAAAAGATCGCTTGCACTTTGTGCCCTCCCGGGGCATACACCAACCTAAATATACTGAGTTTAATGCGGTTACGGGGTTTGTGTTATCATAAGTCAATTCACTAAACAAATACTGTTGCTATCGGTACCCCTAAAATAACTGTTAAAACTGTAAGTACCGTTAATTCCACACCCTACCATATTTTTTATAGTAACTTCTGAACCACAATAATCATGATGCTTAAATTTGCCTAGTTTTAGTATAACTCTATTTGACACATCCTGCTAACATTTAAACATTATACCTTTAGTAGATGAAAAGATATGAGTCATAACCTAAAACCAGCTATTTTCAAGTGAGAAATGCTATGTAAAAATCGATATCATTATTTTACCATAACTTGTGTTAAAGTAATACTGATGTTCCGAAATTTAGTGAAGTTACTTAAGATTATAAAAATAAATAATTCTGATATGTTTAGTCATGTGATCGGATTTTTTCGGATTTTCGGATTAAAATTTTTGTATTTTTTAACTTTTTCACTAAAAACACGGAAACTATCGGAAAGAACATTTAAATAGCTACCTACCCAAAATTCTAAAGAAAGTACTGTTTTTAAAGAAAATGAGCCATTTAAAATTTATTGTGATGACGTCATCAAAAAAATGCTGACTTCAGCAAAAATTATTTGATACCATTTTGTTGGAAAAATGACAATTGTACAACAAAATAACACAACAGCTGTGCGATTATTCTACAACTATTTGAAAGTTTATAAAAGATGCGAGATGAGGATTTCGTTTTATTTATTAACATATATTTTTAGTTGTTCAGACGCACCGCGCCTCTGACGCAACTACCGGTGTGTACTTAATGTGTTTTTGTTCATTATCATATGGTTCTGAGATTGGACCAGATTAGGATAAAGTATTGTATCGTTTATTGCCAGTTTTTAATAATAATATTAGTGGAATAGACCTACTCAAAAATACATGAAAACTAAGCGTTGGCTGCTCCAATCGGCATTCCAATCAAACGTTATAAAACATATTACGGCAGGGGGCAGATTCTGCCCTTTTCCTAGCATGCATAGGGTTAATACAAAGCCTTTTGAGGGCTCCTGAATACTAGAGAGTTGTTGCAATCATAACTTTTCATGGAACCATCTCGAAATGCTGACACGTAATAACATTTTGGTATTATTATTTTTTATCAAGGCAAAACAAGTAGTGCAACAACAAATTTAGGTTATAATATTTTTTAAAAATCGATCCTAAGTATGAATTTGTTTGAAATCACCCAGTAGGAATAGGGTTAATACTATTGAAATGAGGACAATCCTAATCTACTGATCAGAGGGAAATTTGGGGATCACTCAGGATCTACTGGAAATAATATATTTAAAACGAATAAGTAACGGCACGAATCTCTTATTTAATCAGGATTACAATCTCACCATCATCTTTGTTAAATCTTTTATACTAAATCCAAGAACATCAAAAGGGTTGATCTTAGCTGATAAACCCTTTTTTGGAGGCGTTAGAACGGGAAACGCTCATTGATTTTTATGTACATTTACAGTTCTGGGGGCGTTACATAGGAGAGCGCTCAATGATTTTCATTACAAGTTTATTGAGCTCTCTTCAAGCCTTTGCGAATAGTCTAGTCCATCAGTTGAGACCCCGTCACGTGACATTATATTTAAGTTTTTGAAGATCATAGGGAGGTGGATAGCAAGATGCGAGGAAATTAACTAGTCCAATCAAATTGTTTGTTACAAGAACGTGACTGTACAGAATAACGATGAGCATTAGCTGAAGACCTTAGTCTCATTGATGAAATATTTTAGAGCAGAGTCAAGGACTTTAATTCATCTGAACAACTGCCAAGCTGTTACCACATGTTACGAGAACCTGGAACTAACAATGAAGAATGGGAACGAATTGTTTAATATATCTTTTCCTCTCAGAGGATTGTGATAACGGGTTACAACGCGTTACAAGTTGTTACAACGGGTTACAAGAACCTGGCACTAACAAGGCAGAATGGAAACAAATTGTTTCATATAGCTTTTTCTCCCAGAGGGAGGTGATAACAGGATACAACGCGTTACAAGTTGATACAACGGGTTACAAGGACCTGGAACTAACTAGGGGGAATGAAAACAAATTGTTTCATATAAGTTTTTCTCTCAGGGGGAAGTGATAACAGGTTACAACGCGTTACAAGCTGTTACAACGGGTTAAAAAAACCTGGAATTAACAAAGGGATAATGAGAACGAATTGTTTAATATGATTTTCTCTCTCATAAGGATGTGATAACAATGTGATGAAGTCCATATTTATAGCTCTCAATGCTCTACAACTAATCGCATAAATTATGAGACATTTTACGAATTTCGACAAGCAATACAAGCCACAAGTAAAACGTAAATACGGAAAATGACCACTAGACGTCCCTTGAGGCTTATCTCAAGGGTTTGTCCGAGTAGACTTAGGGCTTAGGATCTTGGGTCTTTTTGCAAACTCGACAGATTCTGCTATTCATAGCAACCTAGTACCCAGGCTCTTGGAACATATTCGATTTTTTGTGTCTTTAGGTTTGCAACCGAAAACTTAAGGCTTTTTATCCGATTGGAAATTCTGAATTTTTGCTCGAATTTTGCCTTGTCTTAAATGTTTATGTGATTGCTTGTAGCTTGTATAGACGTAATTTGTTGGGTGGCAAATTTAGAGCAAAATATTCAAATCAGGCTGCAGTACTCGAAATAAGACATAATAAATACTTTACAAAGGAGAGTGGCCTTGCTAAATCTAGATATCTATGCATTCGTAAGAGCATATTGATCATTCTATTCGCTCTAGTACAATGCCCAACTTGATCATTCTATTCGCTCTAGTACAATGCCCAACAAGGATTGAAAGACGGCATATTGTCCAAAGTTACCCCTAGTAATTTGACATAGTCAGAACTGGTTGTAACCGTCGGCATTTAGGCTCATTGAACTTTCTCTACAACCTAGAAATAATACTTGGAATTTACTTGAATTTACAACCATCTCATTAGTACGCAACAAATTTGTAACCATGTGAGAAAAAAAAAATAGGTTTGCAATATATGTATATTTCATAATTGGTCTGTAAACTATCTGTGGTTAATTTTACTTGTTTGGTTGGTCGGTGGTTTTGTCGTAACACATTCATTAGTACGCAACAAATTTGCAACCATGTGAGAAAAAAAATAAAATAGGTCTGCAATATATGTATATTTCATAATTGGTCTGTAAATTATCTGCGGTTAATTTTACTTGTTTGGTTGGTCGGTGGTTTTGTCGTAACACATTCAATTAAGTAACTCTTTTTCGACTGAATGGTTATCGTTGAATTTACACTTTGTTTATGTTTTATAGTAGCTAAGAATAAAGAATTGATAATGGTCTGTATAAAGCCAGTAGTCAAGCATTTTAAGCCAATTAAATTCACATGTTGCCTTTATTCGCCGGCTCAATATCACTGTCAGTTAATAAAAGAGAAGAGCCTTGATTCAACGATCTGTATACCAAGATACCTATCACTTAGAAGCTCGTTGGCGTTGTTCAAACATATTTACAGTGGACTTTGAACAAGGTTTTATTAGTTAGATATTACGTACTTTCAAATCAATGTGTTGTTAGGTGTTGATAAGTGTGTTATCAGAAGTTTGGAATGTGACAGTTTTATCGATGAATACTATTTATGTAAATGTGGGATGATAGGTATCGCCGTCACTCATTTGCTGACTAATCACTCATTTGCTGACTAATCACTCATTTGCTGACTAATCGATCTATTAGACATGATAACACCATTATATTTCTTAACAAGTAGTGTACCATTTCGCAAGAGTAGAGAGATTTAATAGAAAAAGAAAGAAGAATAAACAGAGAAACTTAAGTAACAAAAATAGTTATTCTGGAAGTCACTGCACAAAAAGGAAGTTATTGCAACAAACGCCTCATTTGTGTTGTTTTATGGAAATGACTATCTACTCAGTGCATAAACAGAACAATAGGGGTCCGTATTTGGTAGTCTTTTGCAAGGTGCAGAATAAGGGCCTTAATCAGTGTTGACAAAGATAGCTTTATTTTGATTTGTTAATTGACATTGATACTTTTTTAAAATTGGTTGATATATTGTTACCTGATGATTATCGAGATAAATTGCACTTCAGACTGTGAACGATGTATACGAATGTTCGAGTTATCCAAAGATATATAGTGTGAGCTATATCCATCATCCTAGGTTTGAGATAATTAATCTTTGAGTTATCCGGTATTTGAGTGAGATTGTATTCTTTATGGTACTACACAGACCATATATGGTAGTATACAGTCCATATGTAGAGAAGTCTAACGCCGTATTCAGTAGTATATTGAGACGTAAAACCTTGAAGAAAGTGGGGAACAAAACGTCGTATCAATGTCAAAATGACATTGCGACGACAGAAAAGACTTACTTGCGCTATCATGAAAACATCGATCAGATAGAACATAGTGGGCAAGCACTTGACGCTAACGTCTTTACTACGGACTTTGAACGAGTTTTTGTCTATTCGGAATATCATACCATGGATTATAAATTAATTTTAAACAAGTGGATGACATATTCTTAGTAAAAACATCTCACATATTTTCCGTATTATTTCAGTGGTTATGATTGGCTGGAAGCTAACAAAGTGGCACAACTGCTGGGTTGATTGATCATGAAGGAATGGTAAAGATTGTTTTAACCTGTGGTTTTATATATTTGCGCAGCTCATTCGAGTAATTTGTTGCGACTTAATTTCAGGGTGCGGTTTTCAAACGTTCGTGAAATACAAGATTTTTTTCCCAGAGACAAAGAAAGGGATAGAACTCTTAGAGTTGATTTACACCAGACGAAAATTATCCCGCTTAAGTCAAAAATAGACGTTGCATTGGTAGAAATAGATGTCAATGGCTACTAATGTCTTCTTTTGAATTTTGCGCCAAATATTTTGGCTAGTGGAAATTAACCTTTAGATGTCTAGACTATAGCCCAGCACAACATCTTTAGATGTCTAGACGTTATGTTACTATAGCCCAGCACAACATCTTTTCAAAATAGGAAATGGAAGTGTCAGTCCAAATTATTTCTGCATGGATTCAGTGTTCAAAATTTCCAGTTATTCCTTTTTTATAAACAAAAAAGATTAAGAGTATTGGATGAATGGAGTGAGCAATCGACCTTAAATATGTCATCCCTTCCTCTCCCTCCCTCTCCCACCCCCCGGTGAAATAGTGTTAAAAGGGGGTTACGGGGATTAATAACTAAATGTTTATTTCAATGATTCTATTTACATACCATTACAATTTAAGTGACTACATATTAACCAAATTTGCGTGAAGAAAGTGAATACATTGAAATTGTTGCAAGAATATTTGGCCTTTATGCAGCTAGCTACTTCTTAAGTCAGTATCATTTACGCGTAACGTATCGAACACAACAATATGATTGGCCCGTTGCTTAATTATTCTTTTGTTCATCCTTCCAGTGCTACGTTACGGTATGAAAAAAAGAATTCAATTTAACTTTTTATAAATTTCGTAGCGTATCGACAAATTATGTAAGCCAATTAGAATCTACTGTTAGGTATGTTACGCTATGTTACGCCTGTTATGTCTTGAGTGTAAATCCAGCTTTAGAATGGTCTTATAGAATAGTTTTGTGGTAGAGAATATTAAATAAATAATCTTGTATTTCATTGGATTGTTCAGTTCGAATAAACCAATCAATGAAGCAAACAGGTGTTATGTCAGCGAGCTTGCAATCGATTGTTTATTCAGTACAACACTATATTGCAACATCGTTGACTCAGTGTTCTTCTCTCTAAATCTCACTTTTGAAAAGGTCTCTTACAAATATTATTTCCCCAAATAAAAAAATTACTTTCCCGCTAAAAAAAAATAAAAGATTTCCCGCCATTGAAACAAAATGGCCGCAATTGTAACTGGAGCTCAACCTACGTGTAGTCTGACATACCGTTGTTTCGTAGGCGGTGAACTGGATAGGCTACATCAGGTTAGCTAGACACGCTGCAGCCGCATACAATTGTCTAGTCTGGTCGAAATAGCATGTCCAATTGACTGTTTTAGAGACTTTAGATCTAGCAGCCTAATACTCAGACTCTTAGAACAAATTCAAATGTTGGTGCTGTTTGACTTGATAATCAGATTTTGAAGCTTTATATCTTAGTTAAAACCACATAATTTTGCTCAAATTCTGCTCAAACATTGCAGATATAATTTTGCTTTAACATTTTATTGGTCAAATGTTTTTTGACCAATCAACAATCTGTTCTTAAAGTAATTTGAACATAGTTTATCCCAAAAACAGTAGCAAAAACAAATTACCAAACGAATATGACACAATAATACAAAGAAAGAACTAATATGACGCAATAAAATACTGATAAATAATGTATACGATGCACACGCGTAGAAAGAAACTATAGACATTCCATTGGTAGAAATTGACATTACACGATGAAGTGGAAAACAGCCTAAACATTGCGTAATGAAATAATGGAAACAAAAATGACGTAACAAAATAAATACGTAATATTATAATAATAGACCTATTCGCAAATACATGAACATGAGGCATTGACTGCAAAATGTAGAAACTTGTTGCAGTGAAATAACTTTCATTTTGTGCAGTCACACCAAAAGAAAGTTACTGCATTGCAACCAGTTTCTACTTTGAGCTGCAAGCGCCTCGTTTTCAGGTATTTCTGAATTGGCCAACATAACAAAGAATACAAAAGAAAGTAATATAGTGACAAAATACTAAAGTATGTCTTAAGCTGAGGGTTCAGTTATATACAACCCCTGGTAGAGACATGCGTTTTCCACTTCGTTAAACAGTAATTTTCCTGGACATCTAACACATCCCATTAAAAGCCCATCCCAGCATGCAACGTAGTGCTTTGCTTGGTTGGGATCTGCGACGTTTCCTCTGAAATCAGGTCCTTTAGCTACACATTCATCTGGGCAAGCGAATGTCGGTACGGTTGCCCATGTTTTAGTTGTATAACACGGATCTAAAATTAAATATATTATTTTTAAATTCACAGCTTTATACGGCAATACACAGTCCATATATGGCAATACACAGTCCATATATGGCAATACACAGTTTGAATACGGAAACATACGGAACCGTGTTCGGCATCTTTTTACGGGGTGGTTCGGAGTGTGAAATATGACAATACACGGTATCTATCCCAGTAGGTAAAAACTTGTTCAAAGTCAGCAGTAAAGATGAAAGAACTACGTTTTTGACGTTGGTTCTAGCGTCTTAACTGCAGACTTTGAACAAGTTTTTTCCCACTAGAATAGCACTAAGTGATATCCATAAATTCAATATGCAGTTCCAACTGCTTTTCTAGGAATTACTTGACTATAATAATCATTTATCCATTCTCCACCTACATAAAGAATACTGTTACTTTTACCAAAATTGTATAGAAGAAACATGCGTAGTAAGACATTTAATGTGCGTACTCTCTGAACCTATCCTTGCAGCCAGGTGTCTGAATAAAGAAGGCAATATATAAACTTTTCTCTCATGCATGTACGCATGCGGGACCGTATATAACAGTCTTTTGACTGTTAAAAAAACAGTCGAAATTTAATGGCTTTTACCTGAATTAATCATCGTACTAAATTTAACAGTTTTTCTTTCTTACTAATAAAACTTTTCATAAAACAATAAAAACGAGGCGTTAATTGTTCAAAGTAGAACTTGTTACAATGCAATAACTTCTTTTGTGTGCAGAGTGACTTCTAGTCTCTGCGCAAAAGGAAGTTATTGGATTGTAACAAGTTCTACTTTGAACAACCAACGCCTCGTTTTCATTGTTTTATGAAAAGGTCTATAAGTTATGGTTTTGTTGCTGCTAATATCAGCGAAGCAGTTTAGGATTTCATCCGTCATAGAATGGACTGGAATATGTTTGAAAATATTACTTTATCAGTGATTAACTCCTATTGTTGGTTGAAGGTGTTACCTTTTCATTTGTTAAAAATTGTTGGACAATATACATTTAGGGTAAGAAATCTATCGCTATGTCGTGGAAAAAAGTACGGCAAAAAGTTTTGCTTTCGAAAAATACTCGGTAAAACTGCAGGTCAGTGGTAGAAACGTCGGCGAAAAATATGAGTCGGCGGAAAGAAAAGTCGATGATTTTAGCTAGGGGAAAATAGGTCACTGAACCGTTTATTTACTCAATTTTCGCTTACTTTTTTACCTCGATACATACATACTTTCGAATTAAAAATGACTTACCACTTAAACTATACATGCACTGATTACACTCTTGTTTAAATTTCAAACTTAATGGAAAACATGCCTGGCAGTAAGCCCTTCCACTCACACATTGTAGAAAATAATTGTCTTTACCAACACCATTTCTATTGTAGCGATAATTACCATCTCCTCTGCTACCACACATATCGTCAGAACCTGGAAATAGAGACCAAGTTACAATCTACATACCAGCGTTATCATGTTAGACGTCAAAAGAGACGAAGAACTGAGATTAAGGCTAATCAAATAAATATCAAACACCAACATTAATCGCAGCGTCCAGGAATAATGAATCCAGTCCCATATATTCCAGGGTTATGGCAATACTCAGTCCACATATGGCAATGCACAGTTCATATATATGGCAATACACAGTCCATTTACGGCAATACACAGTCCATTTATGGCAATACACAGTCCATTTATGGCAATACACAGTTTATTTATGGCAATACACAGTTTATTTATGACAATACACAGTTTATATATGACAATACACAGTCCATATATGGCAATAAACAGTCCATATATGGCAATACACAGTCCATATATGGCAATACACAGCCCATATATGGCAATACACAGTCCATATACGGGAATATATGGGACATTATTCGGCTGTAAAGGCGGATTTTCACTAGGCAAATTCGTTAGCACGAATTCTAAATGAAGCCATTACATTGGTTAGAAGCGACGTCACATGTTAGGTGACGTCGTTTTCAGCCAATGTAATGGCTTCAATAAAAAATTCGTGCGAACTATTTCGCTTTTAAGAATTTACCATCAATCATTTGTTCTGATAAACAACATTCTTTTTTATAATTACTTTCTTTTTTCATTTAAATATGTTGTAGATTTCTTTAATTTCTTTATTATATCTGATATCGGTACTGAAGTATTAATCCTGGCTAAATTTAAATGAGTAACACGCTTGTTTATTATTTGCCTTCTTCAGGACTACGTAAATGTAAACAACAAAATATTTAAATAAATATAAATTCTTCGACACGACGTCACGTCATTGTTGAATTCTTGGAGAATGGAGAGAGGTGTATGTCACGTAACTATAAAATAACTATGTACAACTTACAAGCGACAGGTGGTGGAGTTGTACCAGTGATTGGAGGGTTGGTTATTGCAGTAATACCTAAAATAAAAAAAAGAAAGAAATAAGACAGAAAAATAAAGCGAGAAGAAATTTAGATTTTCATGCTGGTCGGAACACGGCGTCACATTATATAATCATCTGACTGTCTACTCCCCAGTTGGCAAAAACCTGTTCACAATCTGCAACAGAGTCGCTAGAACAGTTATCTGAAGAGGTTGAAGACGCTGATGTTGAAAAATATTTGCCCGCTTGGAATAAGGATACTGTTTTAACTTGTGAATGAACGGCAACTAGAAATTGTAGCACTTTTTCTATAATTTATTTAGGGTCATTTTGAAAATAATTATTTTTGGTAACTAGGCATAATTTTTCCTTAGCAATCAACTTTTTGAGTGGTAAATTTTTCTTCTTATTTTTGCTTGAAAAACGTTAAAAACAAATTCCCTAAAATTAACATTTTGCATCGCCTGTTTTTCCGTTATGACGTCATCGTGCGTAATCGCGTCCTCAAGAAAGTTATTATGTTCCTCCCACAGATCTTCCGAGCCCTAAAAAGCCCAGTAGAAACAGAGTTAAAGTCAATCTTCGACAACAAATTACACAAAAAGGCGTTATATCAGCGAACTCCCAATGGATTGGTCTATCGGTCTGAATAAACCAATCAATTGCAAGATCGTTACCTCAGTACTCTTCTCTACAAATTTTATTGTTTGAGACATATTCTTTCTATTCCTACCTGCAACCAGAAACGCAAGCACAATGGCGATCTTCATGTTGTCTGTTTGAATACTCAACCAAATCGCCAGTTCAACGCGTTATGTTTGCGTGTCAGCTTCTTTGTTCTTTATGTGAAAGGAGCCCTTCCTATTTAAAGAATTCTCATCAATTACATGTTATATAATAAAACATTACAAACTATTTGTCAGCCAATGATAAGTTAGCAATATTAATTGGTAAATTGGCTAAGTTTCATTTGTGATTTGATGAGAACAATTTGTTTGGAATGGTTCTTATGTACGCAAATCTCTAATAAGGACACAAACGAATACGATCTTATGATTATATCCATATATGGACTGTGGATTACTATATATGGAAATAACACTCGATAGTCGTTCACTCTGCTCTGTATGAATAAATCTTAAAGTTGATTGGTTTATTCCTAATAAGAAACCAATCGAACTTGTTCAAAGACCTTAAAAAAATTGTTCTAGTGTATTTACTGCAAAATTTGTTTTTGCGCGCTGTGTAAGTCCGGTAAACATTTTTTTCAGCACGTTCCTGACGTTGCTCTGACGTAATTGCATACTATGAATTCATAGGATTAGAGAAGTTAATACGACTTTCGTTCGAACACATTGTAACTTCAGCAATGCTATTTCTTAAGGTATGGAATGTCAATCACTGGAATGTTTTCTTTTGGCTTTTGTACGAAATTTTCTCTACGTGTAAATCCACCTTTACTAAAAGAGGAAGAAAGACTACCATATGAAGAAAGACGCCATGTCAACGTCGAGAAGATGTCGTTGTGTTGATATTTATATGACGTCATGAGTCTGTTGGACAAGTCTATTCATCCAGGTAATAAGATACAGGCAAACTGGCTTTCGCAGCAAATCTCGTGTAAATTAACCTTAACCCTTTGTAAGTATAGTGGAGTACCTCCGGAAATTTGTTAGTTCATGGGAAGGTATTTGAAGATTCAGGGGGCAAAAAGTAAAAACAAAGTCAAAAAGTATGATGCAGATTTTTAAAGTATGTAAAAAAACAGCCTCCTGAATTTTGTTATGTTACTTTCACGGCAAAATTTAAAAATTCAGGGGTCCACACCATACTAATGAAGGGTTAAGAGGCAAGTTTATAAGTTACATTTGGTACGTTCTGTATAGACGTCTTTGTATTTATTTTCAAATAATAAAAGTAATTTTTATTCTTGTCTAATCTGCTGTAATTTCTTCCAGATATGTAATAATAGAAACCAGGATGAATTTCATTTCAATCGTTTCTGGTGATATGAAGAACTAATCTGTATACGGCCAATTTGTTGACAAATTCTTGTGTAATTCTACTGATGTATATCATGATAAATGAGCCTAAAAATAACTGTGAGGAATCACCTGGGGAGAAGTGTTTTTGAGTACAGAAAGCTGAATGCTGTATACTTAAAAAGTACTCCTCCAACTGTGATTTCCAACAGTTGTATTGCGGATTGGGTTGACTCTAGCCTTTAAACATAAGAGTGTTGATTTAAACGTCTTTTGACTTCGTCCACACTAATCTTTGTTGTTTCAGAAAGAAACATTTGATGCTCCAGTAAAATGAAGTATGATTCATAACCAGTGCCGTCATATAAACGTCGAAATGAAAGGACGTCGCGTCGCGTACCGGCAGATTACTCGTATGTGGCGGTCTTTTACACACAACTAATTCATTGAAAATGATGAGTATACACGCTTTCAGAGTTGAAATACAGTACGCTTAGAATTCTCTCTCTATGTATATATATATTCCAAACTGTTCCAATTTTTTAAAAACTAAAGAATATTAAAAATGATTTGAACTTTTTAGAAAACAATGAAAACGATGCGTTTGTTTATAAATGTAGAACTTGTTACAATGCAATAACTTCCTTGACTAGAAATCGCTACACAAAAAGGAAGTTATTGCATTGTAACAAGTTCTATTCTGAGCAACTGTTTCCTTTAAGTTATGGCGGATTAAAGACGTAAAAAGTTTTGAAAATTCAAAATATTTTTTATAACGAAAAATATTTGTCAGTGCACGAGGTAATATTTATATTGAAGAAGGGAAGAAGCGATGTTTTGAAATAAAACAAGAAAATAACATTTCCGCTTGATAACGCAACTATAAGCAATAGATATGTATATAAAATAAATGATGCAAATCATGGAATATATTTGACTTGTTGTAAACCTGAACATAGGTTTAACGTCGTCTACACAACATGAAATCGCTTGAAATGTATCTATTGTTTGTTAATATATTGTCAACAAATTGTGTAGTTTTTGGTTTTCTGAAGTGGCTCCCTAGCATGGTGTAATTGTCAAATATGGTCTCGTATATCAAAGCTGAAAACAATACTAGAAAAACACTCCTCCACAGGTGATATCCGGCAGTTATATTAAGACTTTGTATATTCCCATAAATGGAATGTGTCCTTATATGGTGAAACAAGTCCTTATATGGAGATATGAGGATATGGAACCATATTTGTGGATCCCTTCCACTGTGTATGATTCATTGCAATTTTAAACTGAAACCCAGTTATAGCCACTACTCGTAGGGGCGTATTCCAAAATCAACGACCACCGACCAGCAACCGACCACCGAATTCCAACTAACCAACCAGCGCGTTGCTGATTTGTTTTTTTCTAATATTTTTTTTTTATTATTTTTTTTTTTTAAAATTTAAAACAAATATTTAGGTTACCCTGTTTGCCAGTCCATTCTGAAATATTCCTTGTCTAATGGTTTGGTTATGATTTAGGTTTGCGGTATGAAAATTTGGTGTTTGTTATGGTGCAAAATCACCCTATTTTGGCCAAACTTTTATATACATGACATGAAAGCTTATCAAGTTAGTTACACATTCTGAAAATTTGATTCCCTAATGAGAATTATTTGTAGAGATATGAGTGATTAAAGTTTTGTATTTTTTATACTAACTGTGTGGCAGCCATATTGTTTGGCAAAACTTCATTGA
>JAULBZ010005288.1:0-13601 GCA_032360805.1 Neoturris breviconis | reverse complement strand
AATCATAATAATGGCAGTCCCGAAAATCCAAAAAGGCCACGAGCGAGATATCGAACACTTTTCTTGTATACCATATATACGGCGGTTGCAGCACTCTTCTTATAGACCCTTACTTTAGCAAATCTTCCTCTTGTCTATCAAAATGGCCGAAGAAACAGATATGGTAAGTACCTACCCGTCCCGTGTTATCATCTTTCTTTGTCTGTTTGTTAATAATGCACATATTTTTTCAAATGGTGAAGTAGAGCGGAAAAAAGAGAGGGGCCAACCCTCAGACCCTTTACTTTATAATAAAACATCGCCATTTTTTAAACGCGGCAGCATTGACATCACTATCTGACTTTACATCCTTAATGGGGAAGTCACTGCAGTGTTTCATAAAAAATGTGTAGCTAGCATTGCAATCGATCTGTTTGTTTCACTCTGCTGTTTCAAAAAAGGAGGCCAGACATTCCAACCTTGGTTAGTGCTATATCGGGAGTTTCGCTAATTTTAGTAATTCCACAAGGCACCATCTTGGTTAGTGCCGAACAGGAAATTTTGACTATTGGGGTCTCCGGCAAACAGCCTTTCCGACACTTTTTGAAAACAACATCAAAAAGTCATGTTACAGTTTACCTGAAATATATCAAATTATATTTAAAGCCCTGTTTCCACTACAAAATAATTTCCCTGGTGAAATGTTCATCTCTCTTTTACCATGGCGATTTTAGAAACGTTTTCTAAATTTTTAAGTCCCGTAAATTTTCCTGAGTAGAGTGAATCATTATGCTAAAAACAATCTAGACCCTGTTTCAATGGAAAAATATAGCTTGGGTCAAAGGTTGCTGGGAGAGGTTTACACCACGGGAATTTGGTGCGTGATAAATAGAATTGCATATACTGGCGTAGAATAAAATTTTGTTCATGTAGGAATAACAAATATAAATTTACACAAAAAAGTCTTGTTTTCATTCATCTTCTTTACTTGAATGAGCTTCTTTATATTCTCGACAAGCAGATTTACATTTTTTGAGCAGTTCTTTGTCAGGTTTCCAGCGGTAACATACCTGAAGTTGCTCAGGGAGGCTCATTTTTGCACGCATTATTCAATATTCGTATACCCTTGAAAAAAATGCTCTAGCGCCATCAAAAAAATCATCTAAATTTGCTTGGGAAATATCTCCATTTTCAAATAGTTCCTTTATAGTTCGTTTTGTCAAAATGCCGATACCCAAATCAATATCGTTTTTTTTTGGTTTTGCAGTAAAATATCTAATTTGGCAAATTCTTTTATTTTCTTGGATGACTTCTGATTTAATGAACTTTGCTGCTAGCTTATTCATGAAGCGTTCTCTGCTAGCTGGTAAATCAATGGCTCTTCTCTCTGCAAATATTTGTTAAACGTTGTAAATACGGGCAGTAAAAAAGTAAATGCACTTCAAGCATGGGGATCTTGAAATGCATTTTTCAATTGTTTGATATCGTTCACCATGGAAAGATTCTGATAAAAAATAGGATTTCAAACCTTCATATTTCCTAAATTCACAAGTGACACACTTCTTTAGACATAACTAACGCGTAGATATAAATTTGATAACCTCCGAATATTCGGTATCACAAAATTCCTAATGTTCTTTTAAAATTGACTTTCGTTTGCTAGATTTGTCAAACCAGTGAAATAGATTGACAGAATGATCCTCGATGTTGAATCCAGTTACTTCGCTAAAAGATGTACCTGCCTTATTGGATGCATTGTGCAATAATAATGTTTTCATTTTTTTGCCTTGCTCTAGATTTAATAGAGTTTTAATGGTTCTACCACAAGTAAGGTTTTCTGCAGCATTGCTCCCTTTAAACTCACTACGAATAAGTGGTGACAAGTGATCGGAAAGGTTGAAGAAAGTGTTATGTTGAATTAACAGCATGACAACTTTTGCTTTTGCTTGGATAGATGGATCTATTTCTGTGGCATCGGATTTTCGGTAAAATGCATCCATAGTAGCATTCTCTAAAAAAGTAACATGGCAACCGCAATTTATTATTGCAAGCTTTTTTATCGTCTAATCAAGTGGTAATCAAGTCTAACAACTAAAATCACATAGGTTAAAGGAGTTCATTTAATATCACATTTTGAGTGAATTTTTACACGATAAATTCACCTCCAAAATAAAATCACACCTGAAATGAGATTCATTTAGCCCTCTCGATGTAAACAGTTAAGAAGATAAGACTAGAGACATATCGCAAGAATTTTGTTATTCATAACTGAAAAACTGCAAGTAAATACCAAATGTATGGGATGGATTTTTAAGCTAAAAAACACAAATTGTATATTGCAACGGAAAGCAAAAAAACAATTACTTTTTGAAGCCTTTTGATTCTTTTTATGATTAGGAGTTTCAGAATGTTTCTTAACATCGTTAGCTCCGCCAGTAGCACAAGAAAGATCCAAATGAGATTTATACTGATAATCATCGATTGAAGATGAACATTTGCTGATGAAAGAGAATTGTCTCTTTAACTCGTCAGGATATTTCGTCTTGTATTTTTGTTTTTTTGCAGAAAAAGCCATATCACTCTGAAAGAACAAAAATAATCATAGCAAATAAGTATGCCAAAACAAACCTTTTCTACAAGAAAGAATAGACTTAATTTAGGTTTTTGAACAAAAAGAGAATATAACAATTAAGCTTTTAAAAACAAAAAAAGATAAAAATGGTTAGATATAAAGAAAACTTACCAACAAGTTATAAATCAAAAATCCAATAAATTTGACGATTGAATAATATATGTTGTATGAATTACGCTTAAAATGTAATCAGAATAATTTTAAATACGAAATATATGGAGTTTAAAACCATTGATAAATATATAAGCTAACATGCAATTTATATGGTTCAATACAACCAACTGACTGAACTGTAAGTCAGGTGCAACTACAATGACAAGATTTTGACTGGTTATTTATTCGATGCAATATTTCTTTTTCAATTATTTATTTTTTTTTTTTTTTATTCGTTTCTATGTTGCACACATGCGCGTTATACACAATTGAATACGCTCCTCCACATTACTTAAACGCATTGTAATTTTAATATACTCTGCCCAGGAGATTGCGTAATCTGCGTAACACATACGCAAAAGGTTACGAAATAATTAACTAGACTTAATTAATATTAATCGACTAGACCTGTAAATATTATTGACGAGTAAGATGGCGGATATGTGCAGTGGTGATTTTAATGGTGGTAAACAAATTCTTCATGGTTTATGCTAAAAAGTTTAACAGCTTCTTGGCAGCATTTTTATTTTTTGTGCACTGATATCCGAATATCGGGAGGTTTTTCATAAGATCGGGAGGGCGGGAGATCTTACTGCAAGGTTGGCGTCAAAGGTTAACAAATCGAAAGAGTCAAGAAGCCCCGGGTACGAGGTTGACTCTCCTTTCAATTTTCGCGCCCAATCTCACTCCCCAGTGCTTCTTCTCTCTTCACAGACGTCAGGAGAGAAGAAGGCGTGGGAATAAGATTGTTTTTGTGCCGTTTTAATTTTTGTGCATTTAAGGTGCACGGAAATTAAAGGAGTTATATTTACACATTAAAAGCGAAAAACAGGCGAATAGAGAAAAAAACAGGCAAAGAATGGCAGCAAGAATTAGGTCCGCAAAAATTAGGCACGATATAACGAGGGTCGCAAACAATAGAGGGTATACCTTAACTTAAAGATATTAAATTTTGTGTAGGAAACAAAATTTTTCGATCTCAATAAATTCGAGTCGATAAAAAGAGTTATATTTCGCGGGTTTCGCAAAATTTCAAAAAAATAAATTTAGTACCATTATGGTATCAAAGATTGAATCACAAAAACAGGGACTAGCCGAACACCATGCGCTCTGAGAAATGGATAGGCCCTCGAGAAATAGCGCAAAGCATTTATTCAATTATGACTCTAGCCTGGAGGTGTTGCTTGGAAAATCTACCGAGTTAGAATTTTGAGTTAGAACTCTATCAAAGTCGACAAACTTGCCATAAAATGTTTTGATATGATCACAATAAATATGGCAGCGCGAGAAGCGATCGTTTCTGTTTTAATAGTCTTTCGCAGGCATTCGGGAAGTGACACAACGGGAATGATGACAAATGAGAATTGCCGCCGTAAATTTTGCCCGGTTTACATTAGCCCATAAATAAGGTTCGATTGACTTATAAGAGAAACATTTGAACGAAATAACCGCTGGTAACGTCTATAGTGTTTTTCAAGAAACCACCCTCTTACGTAGATGAATATTAATATAATAATTTGAACCAGCACGGTTGGTTATAGTTTACAATGTCTGATATGCATTGGCTTTCTTTAACGAAAGATATTTGTCTTTGAAAATATTCTTGAGGGAAAGTTCACGTGAAAAAATTTGTTTGATAACTACTCTTATAATTGACGGAAACGAAATATGGGTTCCGTCTCTAAAGATTCGCGGAACCTTAACGGAACCGGAACGAGCGTTACTGTGAAATTTTGAGGCCTGATTTGCAAATCATATTATGTGCTTAGGTTTAACTTTCACTGGATTTGGTGTGCTACTTTCAATGACATACCTTTGATTATATGATTTACATATTTTAATGTTACTTTTTCAGCTATTTGATCCCACTATGAAGAAAAAGAAAAAAAAGAAGGCACCAATCAATTTGGATGAGTTGGAATCTGCAAGTGAACCAGTTCAACCTCCACCTGAAACAAAAAAAGAAGAAGTACCAGTTGAAATCGTGGAAAAAGAAAAACAAACAAAATCTGAAAGATCTGCAATTGCTGATGATCTTGACTTAGATGATTTCTCTAGTCTAAAAAAGAAGAAAAAGAAGAAGAGGGGTGGTCCTGCTCTTCTTGATATGGCTGTTGTTGGTGATGCATTACCTGTATGTGTACGAAATAATACAAATCCGTAGCTGCAAGGAAACGAGTTAAAATGACTGTAGGAGAGATTTTTCAGAATATTTTCAGCCAAATTGGCTCAACCTTATTTCAACCAGGTTTTTTTGAACATAAAACTTGGCAGGCTAATAGGGTATCATTAAAGGAACAATTTGGAGAAAAATATTTTTTGCTGACATCAGCATTTTTCTGATGACAAAAAATTTGAAATGAAAAATTTTGCTTAAAATAAAATGTTGTTAGAAATAGGATGATTAAAAGAGTTCTAAGATAACGTTTTCCATTCTGATTTCGGTTTTAGACAGACAGCTATTGTGTTGCTCTTTAACATAGTTAACAAAATTAACGCCTAAAAATCCGAAAAAAATCTGATTTTCAAAATTTCAGAAAAATTGGGGGGAAACAGGTTTTTCATGTGACCAAAACTTTTTTTGGAGATTTACTTGACACATGTTTATTGCAAAACAATGTTGAAATTGATTTATATGGGATTTCACTATGTAGAAACCAGAAAGTAGGTGGTCTCAGGTTATGACATGTTTATTGATCCGCTGACGTATGGCCTTTATTGGTTCAGACGTTATAGATAAAAATGTGACCTCCCCTGGTTGAAATGGGCTTAAAATATTCTCAATAAAATCTCCACAGTGATGACTGGCAGTATTTTAACCCAGAAACCTGTTCAAAGTCCACAGTAAAAATGTTAGGACAACATTTTCAACATTGTTCTAGCACTTCTACTGCTGACTTTGAACAGGTTTTTGCCCATTGGGATAATTTTACCAAATCAAACAAAAATAAAGCTTTTAAAAATAGTGTAAAAGTCAAGGAACTTGCAATGGAATTATTTATTTGACCCATATACCTTTTACAAAGTAATGAAATTCTTTTGTAAAAACGTCTATCCATTGATTGTTTGAAATAAGAGGAATGAGCACTGTGGAGGAGTGATCTTTGAGTGTAGTTATATTATGCTCAATTATTACTATGGAGGAAGAATTCTTTAGCATAGCTTCAGGCATTGTAGCCTGAAGTTATGCTCAAAAATCACTCCTCCACAGTGATTATTTGCTCAAAGTTGTCTACTGTTGCAATGCTTGAAATAAGAACAAACATCACTGCAGAGAAATAATCTTTTAATAATCAATAGTCCATCTTGAGTATAGCTTCCTATGTTGAAAAATCGTTCTGCAGTGATTGGTTGCTCTTATTTCATTCACTACAATTACAAGTCCAGTTGGTTTCATTAAAGTTTGTTGTTTTTGACGAATCTTATTATTTGTGTTGTTTAGGTCAATGGTAGCAAAACAGATTCACAATCTAAAGGTAGGTACACATTTCCTTTTAATGCATTCTTGTGATTGCTAACTGAGACTGATATGTCCCACTGTTCCTAAGAAGAGTAAATAATCAAAAATCACTCCACCCAGTGCATATTTACTTTTATTGCAACCACTATGTGCAAACTTTGCTCTAATGTTCAATCCAAAAAGCTAATTAATCTGATTTTTTATAATCACTTCAATAACAAATGGACCTCCCTTCCAAGAGTAACTTGCACTACTTATGTTGATGTTGCTTGTTCTTAATAGGAGAAAATAAAGAAAATGTACCTACAGAAGATGATACGAGAGAATATACTTATGAAGAGGTGTGGAGTACGGCTTAAAATAACGGCCAGTCATTACTTCGGAGGAGAGATTTTCTGAATGTTTTCACCCAGTAATGGTCAACGGTTGTTTTAACCCCTGTGTATGTAAGATCCCGCTTTCAGCAATATCCATTTTAACTTTATTTCCTAAATTTTTATGGAAATCTAAACTAACCCAAAAATGGAAGGAATGTTTTGATAAACAAAGAAAATGCAGGACATATTTAATTGAAATTGGCCAGAGTTTTGGAATGGTTTTGTTTGACTAGCTCTGAAGTGTGTTTGTAAATCTTGTAAAAACTAATAAATGTTTATTTTTATACCAGCTGCTGAAAAGGGTATTCGATATAATGCGTGCCAAAAATCCCAACATGGTGGAGGGTGGTAAACGAAAATTTGTAATGAAACCACCTCAAGTTGTTCGTGTTGGTACCAAAAAAACGTCATTTGTTAACTTCACTGATATTTGTAAAATTTTGCACAGACAACCGAAACATTTACTGGCGTTTTTACTCGCTGAATTGGGTACCAGGTAGGTATTTAACTTGAAGAGTTTAACTTTAATTTTCTTGCAATAGGATTGCCATGTTATAACAGACGCCGATCAATTACGATATTTTCTTTTCTTTTTTCCTATATAAAAAAAATCGCTAACACATACTCTCTTCTGCAGAAATGTTCACTTTTTGTTGATAAAAGAATAATTTAGAAATGTTTTAAAGCCTTTCAAGTATTTCATCAACCAAAGGAGTCAATAGTCTGGGATTGACATACAGCTGGTTCTTTTGTATCAGCTGCAATTTTGACATTGCAGATGTATGTTTCCTTCCCTACCGTTTTGATGCATTTTAATATCTATATTGTTACGTGCAGATAATTGTTGTTCTGTAAGAACTCTTGAGTGTCGAATAAACGGGGGTTCTTTTAAACAGGGGGATGGGAATTTATTTGAAATTTTAATAAACGGGGGTGGAGGGGGGGCTTTATTAAATGGGGGAGAGTTCTTTAACCCTATTTCCGACCATCAAAAATAAAATCTACAGAGGAGAGTACTGAGTCAACGATCTAACCAAGCTATTGCAATCCGATTCCTTTTTGCGGTATCCTATGTAAATGCTAATGTTTTTGTTGGGTCTTCAAAATAAGAACAAATAATGACTTTGGAGGTTGGTTTTTGAGCATGGTTTGTGGCTACAAAGCTTGAAACTAGCTCAAAACTCCTCCACAGTGATCATTCACTCTTATTTCAAACACTGTTTTTTAGTGACACAGTAAGTGGAACTCTATAAATGTTGTCATGTAATTTTAGTGGTACGGTTGATGGAACGAATCAGTTAATTATAAAAGGAAAATTTCAACAAAAACATATAGAAAATGTACTTAAAAGATATATAAGTAAGTATTGACTCGGTATTTAAAGGTGGATACGTGACGTCACTTTTAACCAATGTAATGGCTTCACTTAGGTTAGTGGAGATCCGCCTTAAATCTGTGAAAACAATTGGTTGATGCTCTCTCTTTACTCCGCAAAGGTGAACCCTTATCAGTGGTCCATGTAAGAGCAAATAATCACTGTGAAGAATCTTCGCAGAGATTATTTGCTCTTATTTCGACCACTGACTTATTCA
This sequence comes from Neoturris breviconis, assembly GCA_032360805.1. Taxonomy (NCBI): domain Eukaryota; kingdom Metazoa; phylum Cnidaria; class Hydrozoa; order Anthoathecata; family Pandeidae; genus Neoturris; species Neoturris breviconis. The sequence continues at coordinate 5,408 of JAULBZ010005288.1, read as the reverse complement.
TGGAAGGTGTCGCAACTTTTTCCTCCATTTCAACATCCAATTTCTCTCCTCTTATTATTAACACCTTATCCTACAATTAATCCTGGAAACCAAGTGGGCAAAAACGTGTTCAAAGTCCGCAGTAAAGACACTAACAACGTCGAACGACTTTGTTCTAGCGTTTTTACTGCGGACTTTGAACACGTTTTTGCCCACTAAGGAGTGAACTAATTAATTGTCTCATTTCGTTTATAGAGGAATACGTTACTTGTCATACGTGTCGGTCACCTGAAACGATATTACACAAAGAAACTCGATTATTTTTCTTACAATGCGAAACATGTGGTTCTCGATGTTCCGTACAAAGTATTAAATCTGGTTTCCAAGCTGTTACGACGAAGAGAGCTCAGCTGAAGAACAAACAACAATAGATACAATTATTTTATTTTTAACCAGCAAGAACTTCGGTTAAGAAGAGTAACTTATAAGAAATACAATGCTCCCATGAAACATGAATGTTTACGACTGGCTCTGTCTCGCTAGGTGTGACGTATGCGGTGAACGTCAAGCGTCGTTTCCACCAGTGAGTTTATCTTTATTTAAGGTGAACTAAATATTTTCTTGCTTGAGGTGCAAATTCAGGGCAAATATAAGAGAAATAATTATTTATATTTTCGCTCTAAAATAGCTCACTGAAATGTCTGAGCTTTAAAATGATGACTCGTAAATCATCGCGTTGAGGAGGGATTTTCGAGCATAGACTCAGGCGTTGTAACTTGAAGCTATGCTCGTAAATCACTCCTCTTATCTCGATCACTAAAACTGTGTCTCACACGATGTATTTCGTTACATATAAAATAATTTTATAACACGTGCATGATGCAATCTTTCTTTACAGTAAGAATCAAGTAAAATAATTATAGCACGGAGTGAACGATACCGAATGTAGTCTAGAATACTTCCATATATGGCGATACGCAGTCCATATACGGCAATGCATAGTCCATATATGGCGATGTACAGTCCATATAGCGATACACAGTCCATATGTGGCGATGTACAGTCCATATAGCGATACACAGTCCATATATAGCGATGTGCAGTCCATATAGCGATACACAGTCCATATATGGTAATGTGCAGTCCATATATGGCAATACACAGTCCATATAGCGAAGCTCGGTCCATATATGACAATACACAGTTCATATGTGGCGACACATAGCGAGACGCAGTCCATATATGGCGATATATACAGACATGCCACTCTTCCTGCTTAAGCCTGAATTCCTGCCCCTGCGTGTAATTAGATCTATTTTTCCTGCTTGGGACTACATTCCTTTACGTGAAAATCTCAAGATTGACTGATGCTGAGGGTTTGAAATTTTAGTATAAGTATAAAAGTATCAGCGGAGGAGGAAATTGAATGTCAGGTACAATAGGCATATTCACAAATTTAATTGAAATTTTCGTATTTGTAGGATTTGTCCCCAGAATTACATATTATATATGCAAAATATTTTGTTAGGTCACACCTCAACGAAGGAGAGGGATTTATTGTCAGGTTACAAGTCCCTTGCAAAATTCATGTCGAAGGAAAACTTCCAATGATAAATATTTTGGAGGGAGAATTAATCACATTAAAAGAATTATATGATTGAAAATAAAAATGTCCTTTTTTATTCCCAGTTCCGAACGAAAAAGTTCGAGTTATTCATACAAAAATCACCCCAAGTGGCCGAAAACCCAGGGTTTGAATTAACCGATGTTCGAGTTCAAAATGTGCTGTATTTTCATTTTTGCCCATCCTTTCTGTGAAAGTTCGAATTAGAGAATGCTATTTATGCGAAGAGACCAAAAAAACGTTCGAAATAGCGGTGTTCTAAATTAAGCAGCATAAAACTGTAAGCTCTAGGGATTTGAAATTTATTCGAGCGAAAGTTTGAATTAAGCAGCATTCAGAATGGCGAACGTCTACTGTAGTATGCTTTATGTAAATAAGCTTATAGTCTATATACACATAGGGTATAAAATATATGTAGGCTGTATACATGTAGCCTGTGGTGTAACCTATATACAGCTTTTACAGACTAAAACTTTTATTTTGTCAAAGTTAGGGAAGAAACCTCCTCAAATTTCAACAACAACAAAAATATTGCCTAATCTGATGATAAATTTATGGTAAAGCACGAATATGAGAACCGCATTGAAAAATCTTTTTTTCGTTTTCAAGATAATGACATTTTTGTCAAGGTACCACCTATGCAAGGGATTACCATAGCAACGCCCCTTTAAACGGAAAATGCTTCTCTCTTTAATACGGGTGACTAAATGAAATGAAAATGCAGCACCAGTAAATTAATGCGGTAGAAAAAAGAGAAATTGCATGTATGTGCGAATGGAATGTAACGCGACCAACGCTTAGAAAATTCGGAAAAACCTCACAAAAATAGGGGACCAGTTATCAGTTATCTTCTTTCAGTAAAGTGTAGTGAATGTCCTCAGGGAATCGGCCAAAAATTAACAACGGCATAGGTTTAGATTTTATTTTTTTTCCAACGTAAAAGTTGTCGAAGGCTTTTACGCATTCTTTTAAAAAATCCTTTAACTTTGCCATTACCAGCAACCAATACTTCATCGCTTTGTTGTTGTAAAATTTCTTGCGGTACGGACTGGAAAGCAACTACAATTTCATTCATGCGAAAGGGAAGTGAAGATTTATAGTCAACTGTTGATTTGTTTGGTTTGAATAAGCATGTGTCAGATTTTGCTGGAGTGATCTTTAAGAATTTGACAACATCTGCATGTAAATTATCTACCATCATGGCTTCATGTACGGAATACACTGATAATGCACGTGCTAATGGCTTTCTTAATTCTTTCTGAACTGACGTTCGTACTTTTGGTTTCATTGTAAGTAACTCTTGAAAGTTAACGCACGACGAACTTTCGATCATTCGGAAATTTTTCATTCTCAACCACGTGTCGTAGCATTTGAAAACTTTGGCTTGTTGTTTTGCAATGAAGCAATGAACTGGAACATCTACGAAAAAGTTGTTCTGATCATTAGCTTATTGTTGACTCGGTGAGATATAATACATTCTAGTCTAACTATACACCAAACAAAATCATTTTAATCTTTATTTTTAAGATATAAAAATATTATAATACTTACTTCGTTTTTCTATAGCGTATGTCTCCATTTCCTGACACTCTTCACCTAAATAACAAACATCAAAAGGTAATGAATGTAACCCAAGTAAATACTGATAGTTATCCTGACATACTGATGAAAATTTATGAAAAATTAAAATATACTACAAGACTTCTTGCAAGAAGTTTGTTCGGTTCCTTTAGTACGCTTTATCCGTTGATACCTCTATCATCTTAACTTGCGACTCCTTATATTTTACTCAAGGCATAAAATATTGACGAAATTAAACTACAAACAAAATAGAAAGGATCAAGGATGATGTGCAGCAAAAGATTGTTTTCTACTTCAATTATAGCTTGAATTATGAATTATAAAACCTACCTCCCATCCCTACAACAACCATTTCCACAATCTTAGAAAAACACCAAAGGTTCACTAATTAACAATTTGAAATACAATCACAACTATAACGCGTGTAATCACAAGCTCAGCTAAACGAGAACTGAACTGTGGCATTCTAGTAAATTTATTTGACGTCAAATTTTCATATACATCGTGACGTCAAACATGAAAAACTTGTAAATCTAGCTTTGATAATCCACCGCTTTTTCGAGTTTCGCGTGATTTTTTCGGCATGCGATTTAGTATGTGAATTTCAAAATGCAATGATTTCTGACTTACTCGGCAGCATAGAATAAACGGGGGGGGGGGGGGGGAGGTTGTTTTTTTCAAGCGGAGGGGTTGGAATAAGCGGGGGTGGCAAATTTTTATAGTTAGAAAATAAACATGATAACAATGGTACTCTACTAACTATCGCTATCTCCAGGGTTTGTGTAGCAGGCAATTGAAGGACTAGTAGATTAGTTAATTTATTTTAACTTTACGTTATTTTTTAACGTGTATGTTTTATACTATTGTTGATATTTCCTTAAAGTTAATAAGGGGGGGGGGGGGTTGAAAGATAATAAGCACCCCCTCCCGTTTATTTGATATTGCAGAGTACACCAATATCACTGTTCACATTTAATTTACAGTGCTTTCTATTCCGGAATTTGTGGGACTAAGTATTATTTCTCAACAGACCATTACCACGTGCATTATTCGTATATACAGTACATCCATGATGGTAGTTAATTTGCATGCATGCAGATGTTATCATATTCTTAAGGTGTTGCAACGTAACAACAGGTTACACACGTGACAATTCTGTCGCACATAGATGATAGACCTGTAGGAAGTTATTGCATTTCAAGAAGATTCTACTTTGAGCAGCCAACACTTCGTTTTCATGTATTTGTGAATAGGTCTATACGCAGCTGCAATTTGTTGATTGATATTTTTGTTATGAATAAAACAATGAATTGAATGATCTATGACGTACTGTGACGTCGATTTCTACCAATAGAATGTCTTCATTTGACCCTTGCAGCGAATATTTCAGCTCGTGGAAATCAAACGATGAATTCTCGTGATTCTTTATGATGAAGTAATTGTAGAAAAAATGAAGAATATGCCCAGTGGGTAAAAACTTGTTCAAAGTCCGCAGTAAAGTCGCAAAAACAATGTTGAAAACGTTTTCCTAGTGTCTTTACTGCGGACTTTGAACAATTTTTTGTCTACTGATACACGCATTTTTTTATAAGAAATAAACAACAGACCCTGCAGCACCAACCCATGGGCGTCAAAGCAACATCTTTTTTAATTTGAAAAGACGTCACTTGCTGAGAGGAAAATTGCTAGTTAAATCACACATACGGAGTAGTGTGAGTTATTGGAATGGACGTTCTTGGCGGCGGCAAGTCAGTTTTTGAAAAACTTATGATGGGAGACATATTCTTAAATGTTTCGGAAAGGACGACATATTCCTTTCTGGAACATTCAAGCATTGCCGCTTTCCGCCGGATTATATCTAAACCGGACTGAAATTTCACCTTTTTTTAAATCCGATCCGGCCTAGTTTTAAGTCAACCAATCAAATTGCTTAAAAAGCGAGAAACACACCGTGTGTATGGGGAGAAATACCGGACCATAGTTAGTAGGCTTTCACACTGATATGCCATTCTCAGCATGAAATGCGGTTCGATATTTCATCGTATTCGGACTGTGTATTGGGAGAAATAGCGGACCGTAGTTAGTAGACTTTCACGCTGATATGTCATCCACAGCATGAAAGCCTACTGAATACGGTCCGATGATTCTTTGTATTCGCACTGTGTATTGGGAGAAATACCAGACCGTACTTGGTAGGCTTTCATGCTACCATTATTGTTTTCTT
>JAULBZ010005287.1:0-13601 GCA_032360805.1 Neoturris breviconis | reverse complement strand
AAATTTATGGAAAATTAAAAATGAAAAGATATTATTTGAATGTAACCTTGACTTTGTTTCACCATTATAATGTATATTTTGAATATTCTGATATAGACCATGTGGTTAGCATATGAATAGCATGCAACTTGGCTGAAAATATTCTGAAAAATCTCTCCTCCACAGCGATGACCGGCTGTTATTTCGAGCCCTGGTATTCTTCAGTAAAGAAAATAATTATACTTACTTGCAGTCGTTATTTTGAGTAACAACATTAACAAGATGCTCGCCGCGTTTGGTGTAGCTTGCGGAAGCGAAAATAAACAAGTTATGGAAAGCATAACATTAACTTGTAATTGGTCACCACGTAACACTAAATATTTGTTGATATACAGTTTATTAAATTAACTACAGATAATGTGAAATGAAATTGATATCAACTTTCAACCTCGCAATTTTCCTCCGTTCTAAAATTTATGGAAAATTAAAAATGAAAAGATATTATTTGAATGTAACCTTGACTTTGTTTCACCATTATAATGTATATTTTGAATATTCTGATATAGACCATGTGGTTAGCATATGAATAGCATGCAAACTTTACTGAAATCAAATAGTTAATCATTTATGAATGATTTTAGTGAGTAGTAACTTAATTTATAAAGTTTTTCTTACAAGCATTATTCATTGAGATTCATATCTCTTCTGTTTTGCTTGAGTTTATTGCAACATTGAGTTTATTTTGAACTGTGACTGAGGGCTTAAAATAACTGCCGGTCATCACTGTGGAGGAGGGATTTTTCAGAATATTTTCAGCCAATTTGGCTGATAAGGCCATCACAGATGATAAATATAATATGAACATAATAAGTGCAATACATAACTGTACATCTCACAGACCAGAGCAAATTAGCCCGAAACGGCGTCCGGTGTTCCCTGATCTTGTCTCCGGATGAGTTCGAGCATGCGCAATGACATTTACTATATATATATATATATATATAGTATATATATATAAATCATCGAGCTGTTGTATCATGTGCCTAAATATATATATATAATATATTTGGATATTCCTCAACGTTGAAACTGAAAGTTTTTGAAGTTATTGTAATCATTGTGGAGGAGGAGTTTTTAAACATAGCTTCGGCCTTTGCAGCCAGAACTTATGCTCAAATATCACTCCTCCATGGTGATTATTTACTGCAAGGTTTCAAGATAGTCAAGATAGTATTTTCTGTAACAATTTATTTTGAAAAACAATATGTGCTATCCTTTTGCTGATATTTGAGCCTGCTATTTAAAATTAGAATTTGAATTATAGGCAGGTAACAAAACTGTTGAACAAAAAGATGTTATGCTACTGTAATCTTATCTGGTGTGGGAGGGAGATGTAGGGTTATTTATAGGAGGGATTGGGAAGTATAGTATTGTATGTAGTATACACATAGTATATATAGTATATATTAGTGTATAATAGAGTTCATAGTATATAATAGTATACAGTATGTGGCATATATAGCGTTTGTATGTTTGTAGTTTTGTGAAATTCCCTATGTGATGTGCTATGTTACAAATGGAATAACTCTTCATGGAAGCTTATTCGAGTGTGTTATCAATTATTTATCAGTGGTCAAAATATACAAATAATCACTGTGGAGGAGGGATTTTTGAGTACAGCTTCAGACTTCATAGCCTGAAGCTATGCTCAAAAATCTCTCCTCCACACTAATTACATACAACATTATGATGTGTTTAAACACTTAAGACTATCTAAAATTAGTACAATGGCTGATGATGAAGATGACGACGAAGACTTTGTTAAAGTAAGCATTTTTAAAGATGTAGATGTTACAGAGGAACTTTTAAGCAATTCTCAACACGATTCATTTGGTTCATATGCAGATATTGATCAAGTAGATTCAGAAACCCTATCAGATGAAGTTGGTAATGATGAAATATTTTACAACCAATCCTTAGATGTACCAATGGCATCCAATCTAAATCCCGGTAAGTTTCTTCGGTCCAACTTTATTTATAGCTTGTTAACCCTATTAACACTGGGGTGGGGGCATAAAGTGCCCACGACATTTTCATTTGGCGATAATTTTTTTTTCTGTTAATGGTATGTTACTGAAACTATTCCCAACTCTTATCAAGGATTTTGACCATTATTTTTTTTTTGGAATTTTTACGCTATTTTTCCGGGGGTAACTTGAAAATATAAAATTTTGTTAAAATGATATCTGACGTTGTTAGGCTAACTTTAGGACTGGTATGTGTTAATTAAGGAAATACTAAATGAAATGTACAATAGTATCGAAAAATACAGACCGTATTTTATATTTTACAGACTAGATAATATATTTTACAGACCACAAAATGACTTTTACGGATGACATCATAGCAGGTACTAATGACACCATAGCGGGTACTAATGACGTCATAAAATCAAACATATTTATGTGTTTGTATTGCGTTTTTCTATATGTGTACCATGTTTCACGCCATAAGTAGTAATGGTTCGGAAATAACAAAACACAAACTTTTTACAATATTTTACACTATTGATGACGTCATAGCAAGTGCCAGTGGCGTCATCAAATTACAAAAAAGTTTATATTGACGTTTTCTGTAAATGTACCAAGTTTCATGCCGTAACTATTAGTGGTTTGGAAATAAACGCCACAGCCAATTTAGAGCATTTTTTATTATTGATGACGTCATAGCAGGTATAAATGACATCATCAAATCAATTTTTTTGTCTACCAAGTTTCATATCATAAGCATCAGTGGTTCGGAAAAAAACGGTCACTGGCACTTTATACTGAACTAATATAAATTTGTTAGGAAAAATAAAATAAAAATGAAAGAATATAGTGTTCGTACGAAGGAAAAAATAATCGCTGCATAGGAGCTTTCTTGCCTGAAGTTATGCTCAAAAATCACTCCACAGTGGTTATTGCTCTTATTTCTATCACTAATAGCACACCAAATTTATGTCGGCAGCAATCTCCTTGAACATTTGTATCAGAAAATATTTTCTGATGTTTAGATTGTAAATGTTCAAGCAGTCTTCTTCAAACTTTTCCTGTCAGCTTACATAATTTATTGGAAATCCAAAATACATGGAAAGATGATACTAGCAATGACAAGACAACTAGGTACTAAAGGTTCATTTTTTTCATACATTAGAGTGTCAACTCAGTTTCAACTTTTTTCATTTCTTTCATGCATTTGGTGGAAAAAATACGTCCAGCATATACGCTCAGGTCCAATTTAGTGAAGACGGAAGTTTTTATCTTACATTTCACGGTCAAACTCTTCTTCAACTCAATCTACTACGAAATCATTTTTGGTTGAAGTATGAGATTGATGCAAAGCAAAATACAGTTTGCATAAATTATGTTGTTCAGTAATTATTGCATGATTATGCAAATCAAACAGGACAGACAAAAAACAACAAAAAATGAAAGCAAATTTTGCAAACTAGAAGACTGAATAGGTAATAATTAGTTAACAGTATAAAACAAATAATAATTATATATAAAGGCACAAAATGGCTTTCACATGGTGGACTAAGTAGATATTATGTATTTTTTTCATGCACTGGTGAATTTGGTTGAAACAGTTGTTATTCTTATAGATGAAAAAAAGGACCCTAAAGGCCGTTTTCCATTCGGAGATATTTACTGCTCCGTCGGGAAAATACTGCGCGGAATTTGTTTCGAGCATGCGTATTTGTGAATAAATCATGATTTTTTCACAAATACGCATGCTCGAAATAAATTCCGTGCGGTATTTTCCCGCCCGAGCAGTAAAAACCTCCGAATGGAAAACGGCCTTTAAAAGTAAATTTATTTTCCAGTGATGCATAATATCACAGTTTCTGTGTCGATTCGTCACGTAAGGGGGAAACTTTGAACAATGAAGTAATCACTGAATGCATGACGTTGGAATAACATCGAAAAACGTCACAACGATGACTCAAAGTTGCGTTGACGTAGTTTTGACGTTGATCTGACGTCGTGTAATTGATAGTTATCGATATAAATTACCTGTTACATTCAACACAGTAATACCATCCAAAACAGGGTTGTCTGCCTTTATAATGCTTAATGGTTAGAAGTAATGATCCTTTGTTTATAACAACATACTTTTTATCTCTTCTATTCAAGTATTGTTCAATACCGGGTCTTATCCTTTGCAAGTGACCTTTTGAGTTATTTCCAGCTCCTACTATTATCTCTAAGGAATCTGGTTTGTTATTTAAGGACTCGATTATTTCAAGACGATCGTCCAATCTTGATTCAGCTTCACCGAAAAATGTTGGAAATTCTTTTTTGTATTTCTTTTCTTTCAACAATCGTTTTCTTTTCATTTCTTCATCTTCGTAGCTTGATTTGAGATAGTGCAAATCAATTTGGTCATATTCTCTACCTTCATTACAAAATGCAAAGTAATGTTCCTCTGCAAGTTTATGACATATGTTCATGCGGTTACTATATTCAAATTTAACTCTTTGTAACGGATCCTCACTGAATCGTTTTGGCTTGGTGTTGAATCTCCTGCATCTATAAACCCTGTATTCCAAACATTCACCTTTGCCCACATTTTTATTGTTCTCTAGTTCCACATCTAAATAATGTTGATTATAATGTGTTCTACGTTCATTATAAAAACCCGCTTGTTTTCTATAATATTTACCTTTTAGTACCCGTACATATAGATTCCTGATCTGATTTGCTTTGCGACGACTAGTTTTTAGCTCTAAAACCACTTTACCTTCTTCCGGTATGATATCTGCATCTTTTACTTCATAACCTGTAATTCTTCTAATCTGATTAATATAGGAATGTTGTGGTCCAATCAGATCTCCTACTGTGCATTCTTTAATAGTAAGTTGATTGATGTTATGATGTGACGTAATCTTGCAATTAGTTTCATTGTACAATTTGATATCACCACATATCTGTTCGAACATCTCTGTTTCAGAATCTTTGGAGTAACCATGTTCCAAGAAGTCTATGTGACAGTCCGGTTGTTCCTGTTTTAATTTCTCAATGTATGTTAAGTTCATGGATGGCAAAATGGTGTTATGAGATGGCAAAATGGTGTTATGAGATGGCAAAATGGTGTTATTTTGTAAAGTGGAATCCATAGCTTTTTGTATCCCCTCATTTACCCCTGTTGAAGTGTTTTGCGTTATTACGCCGGAAGAAATTGATATCTGATTAGGATTAGGATCAGAAGTATTATCTAATGTTTTTGAAATAATTTTAGTTTCGTGTTTCCTACCGGATTTTGATATTACGTCATTATCCCAATTTGATGTAGGTTCTTGAGACTTGTTTTTAATTAATGAAGCGGACGATGGTGAACTCGTATTTTGAATTTGTTTACTTGGAACACAGTGTTTTAGTCGAGATTCTTTCCTTCTCTCATTTTCGGCAGTTACAGAGTTTTCCCTCAGTATATTGAAAGATGTACGTCTCTCGTACATCTTTGCTACATTGCAAGAAACCAGATTTGAGTTTACTGTAACATTTCCAGTGCAGGATGCATCCGTGTGGGATGAATTAACTATTACTTTTGCAGTACTTTTATTTTTGTTTTCTTCGCCCTCATGACAATTCGATGCTGCACAAAGTTGAACTTTGTCTGATGTTATTAAATTGTTCCGTGAAGAAATATTTGGAACACTTTTATATTGCAAACTGGAATCTATAGCTTTTGGTTTCTCCTCATTTAACCGAGTTATAGTGCGTTGTCTTACTTCATCGGGAGAGGCTGCTTTCTGATTTGGATTCTCTTTAAGATTTTCAGTTGAGTTTAAGTATGCAATCAAGGTACTCAAAGATTCAGGAGTAATATCTAAGGTTTTTGAAATAATTTTAGTTTCTTGTTTTCTACCGGATTTTGATATTACCTCATTATCCCAATCTGATGTAGGTTCTTGAGATCTGTTTTTAATTATTGAAGTGGTTGATGGTGAACTTATATTTCGAATTTGTTTACTTTGAGATTCTTGTTTTCTCACGCCAGTTACAGAGCTTTCTCGCATTAATACAATGCTAGAAACTAGATTTTGATTATCTTTAACATTTCCAGTGAGAGATGCATCAGTAGAACTTTTATTTTTGCTTTCTTCCTTTATATTTGATTTTGGCAATTTTGCCAGATGCAAATTCGATGTACGAAGTTGAGCTTTGTTTGATATTATTAAATTGGTCGATGGCGAAATAATAGTTTGAATGCGCTTATTTTGTAAACTGGAATTTATAGCTTTTTGTTTCCTCTCATTTACCCCAGATGAAGTACTGTTTCTTTTTACGTTAGAAGAAACGACAATTTCTTTGCTATCTTTATTTTGATGTTCATTTGACATAACTATTGAATTATCATGCGATTTGGATGTCGTAACTTGACTTTTGTTTGTTCCTATAGCAGTAGCTATAGTATTATTATACGTCGGTTCAACTCTTTTCCAAGTTCCTACGGTTGTTTGATAATTTGTTGTCGTCGGTTCAACTCTTTTCCGAGTTCCTACGATTGTTTGATGATTTGTTGTCGGTTGAACTCTTTCCCAAGTTCCTATGGTTGTTTGATAATTTGTTGTCGTCGGTTTAACTCTTTTTCGAGTTCCTACGGTTGTTTGATAATTTGTTGGAACATATGCTACTTTTGCCGGTTTATGTATTTCTCTTCGTATAAGTGCTTGTTTTTGGTGCTTATTTGTACCATATATTCTAGTATTATTATCCTTGCAGCAGCATAAAATCGCTCCCATATTGAAACTTTACTTTCACACGTTTTTGTACACTATAAAAATCCTTGTAGTGATATGCTTTTTAACATTTTCCTACTTTCTCTTTAGTTATTTATTCTGCTATTATGCTTATACATGCAGTCTTTTAACAAAGTTGCGATTTTTCATTCCTCTCTCCAACGCAGAGGATATACAACATCAATAAACACAGTAGAACCGGAGAAAAACGGATAAATTGGATTATTTCTTGCATTCATTAATAACCTCTACTAAGTTAATTTCACAAATCGAAATGATAACGAATGTCGAACGTGCGGGTAAAATCGCGTTCATGGTATAAAATCGGTAGGTATGAGGGATACGAAATCCTTATCGTGTATTTGGTTGATAATAGATATAATAGGTATAATAGACATATACATATGACAGCACAAAACATTTGGTAATATGACTCTGCCTGTTATTGTATTTGTGTCGGTCGTTTCTATTTTTTTAAAGACAAGTTTCCGAACTAAGAAATACATACTGTACTTGATGATAATACTAAGACGCTACAACCTCGTTCCCAGGGCTTCTTTTCTCTTGACGTTTAACGCTATGAGAAGAAGCCCTGGGAACGAGGTTGAAGACGCTAAAGAACTTTAGTTTGGCGTAAAATTTACATCCCTTTATCGGGGAAAAAATCGGATAAAACCATAGCTCGGGAATAGGAAAGTCTTTGAAAAATACAAGTAATGGTCACTGAGTGGAAATTTGGTCACACATCCCAGGTATTATTTTCTCCAATAACTGTGTACGCCCATGGACCTGTATACGCCCATGACCTTTCATTTTAAATAGTCCACTATTACTTTCCTAACAATCTATTATGCGTACATGATTACAAATTAATGTTCTTTGATGTCGTTACGTACACAGTCTCTATGTAATTTACCTATATAAAGAAAAAATACATGGTAGCTCTATTCAATCTCCAGGAAAGGCCCTATTTTTTTCTGGCAATACAAAATATCGTCCTTACATAAATCTCGTCCTTTCGTGTTTCTACGGGAGATAGTAAAAAATGTTTAAAAAATGTTATATTTGCTATTTATATATAACCCAACGTCGAAGAAGTGTGATTTATTGGATTGCATCGCTATCTTATTTCATCGGATCGTTTTTCAGAACAAACTTGAGATCAAGCCCCCGGTACTTGAGCTCCGAGACCCGTTAACCTTGTTGGTGAATTCGCTTCATTTTTAATGAAAATTGGTATGTGACTAAATTTGATGGTGCTGATATTTAATCTGATATTCATTTTTTAAAATCCTGACCCGAAAATACCCTTTTTGCCCAAATTTAGGCTAAAAATTAAAATTGTGTTGCTTGAAAATAGATGTGTCCAAATTAATGGTACTGATAATCCAGTTTTATATTCAATTTTGAAAAGTTTGACCTTAAATACCTTTTCGGCCAGATTTAGCCCATTTTTTAAAATTGGTTCGTTTTGTATGAAAATTGGTATGTGATCAGATTTTATGATGCTGATTTCAAATCTGATATTCATTGTTCAAATGTTTGGCTCAAACAAACCTTTCTTTAGGTCAAATTGTAAAAGTAATTTTGTTTTCTATGAAAATTGGTATGTGACCCAATTTGACTATACTGATTTCAAATCTGATATTTCCATTCAAATTTAGGCCTTTTTTGATAAAAAGCAAGAGTACTAGTTTCTTTTTCTTTGACTGCCATATCGGACGCATTGTTATTCAACATCATAAAATTGATCGTACATAAAATATAATCTCATTAAGTTCATCTTTGAAAGGGTGTTTTTTCAGAGAAAGTGGGTCGCCTCGTTCCCTTGGAACCCCAAGTAAGCGCCATCAAATAGAAACAACATGGTAATACTTAGACAGTGGCCAGTATTGCATGACTAAATGTATATGCATATTTTCGCCCTCCAGATACTACTAAAAATATTCTTACAACGTGCAGACTAGTCAGGACACATAGGAAAGGTTTAGAAAATCGTCACATATCCTGCAGTGAAAACCGTTTCGTTGAGGCAGTCAGGCCCATGAAGAACAACACTCTCCTGAGGAAAGAGAGTTGCAAAGATATTTTGTGAACCATAAACATGGCTCAGGTCTGCTGAGCCTTTGCTCTCAGTGCATAAGGATATTTTTCTTTTTCTTTTGTCGCGTATTGTTCGTCAAACTTTGTAGAAATATATCTTATTTCACTTCGATGATGTAGCTAATTGAAAACTGAAAGAAATGTGTTTTGTATATGTATAATCATAGATATATATATATATATATGGTATAATAAAGAGAAATTGTGATAAGTTGATCTTTGATGAGTTTGACTTTGTGTGTGGAATAAGTAAAATTACTTGGAACTATTTTTGAACTAGCCAAACATACATGGCATGTGGTATAGGTTAGCGATGTCTATTTGATGTTTGTTCTAGCTGCTTGGTGCATTGAAAAAACTTATTACATACATTGATTTTACATACCATGGATAAAACAAAAAAAGATTTTGTGTTACACGTAGCTATCTTTCATGCATCGAAAAACATTTAGTAGTCGTATCACTTGATACTTTGATAAACTTGTTGCAGTGATATTGCACATGGATAAGGTACTGTATGCAACATGCTATTGTGATAATACGTATGGATAAAATATATCACATGTCACTGCATGTGACTTGACTGAATAAATATAGCTAGATATCTGATATGACCAATGATTTTAGTTGTTTAATATCTGTTTATATATAACATTTACATGGGGTTGATATTGTTGCCTTTTTGGTTTAGTTCAGAATTACCACGTGTTCATTTTTGATTTCACTGTTCTATTACACTTAAATTGTTCTAACCGTCATCAAGAAAGGGATCTGAATCTCTGATTAGGCTACTAAAATTTTGAGTATTTCAGGTTTTGATCTTTTTGTTATGTTTATACTGTTTTCAAATGTGTGGTTGTTCTTGTAGGAGGTTAATATGCAACCTCGTTCCCAGGGCTTCTTCTCTCTTGACGTACGTCAAGAGAGAAGAAGCCCTGGGAACGAGGTTGGTTAATATGTTGACAATGTGTTCCCAATCTGAGTAGATAGATACAGTGTATAAAAGTAGAGTAATATCTTCAGGTTGTTATACAATTACTTATAGCTACAACCAATCGCATAAATTATAAGACATTTTACGAATTTCAACAAGCAATACAAGCCACAAGTAAAACGTAAATACGGAAAATGACCACTAGACGTCACTTGAGGTTTATCTCAGAGGTTTATCCGAGTAGACTTAGACAGTTGTGAGCATGCGCAGTTTCGTTGTTTACACTTATTGCGCAACATGAATTGTTCGCTGGCGGCCGCTATGAAAGTAGAAATGCATTCTACTTTCTGAGCGCTTCCCAGCGATTTATAACATGTGTTTATCTTCTAAACCAATCAAAATGCTTTATTACTAAAATTATTCTTCAAACTATTGTCTATTTAAAATAATGAGCGCCTAAACTTTTGATACATGGACATTGAATAGCGCTCCATCGCTGAAGATCACTGACGGCCACTCGCTCAAAAGTTGCTGCATGGTGATTGGCTTTTAGGACCTAGAGTCTTTTTGCAAGCTCGACAAATTCTGCAGTTCATAGCAGCCTAGTACCTAGGCTCTTGGAACATATTCGATGTTTTGTGTCTTTAGGTTTGCTACCGAAAATTTATGGCTTTTATCTAATTGGAAAATCGGAATTTTTGCTTGAATTTTACCTTGTCTCAAATATTTGTGTGATTGCTTTTAGATAAGTTCAACAATGGTTCAACCAAGAGATTTGTAGGCAGAATTTGTCTAGTTCGTAAATAATCAAAAGAGCCTAGGGGAAACCGCAAATCATATATTTGAACAGCCTGCGGGATATATAATGCCTATGAGAAATCACAAAAGTTGTCTGACCCCCGTCGCCGCCATCGCCGAGTCGCGATTTTATAATTTTATCAGTCAAAATTTAATAAAATACAAGCTTTTCTGAGGATACTCATACCCAGCAATGATAATACGGAAAGTGGACATATACTTTCGCCTACACGAATATCTAATCCACCAAAGAGAGGCACAAAGCCCTGTGAAGTTCGTTTTCTGGGGTCAGTTCTTACAAAAACGAAAACGTGAATAACTTTAGTATAATAACACAATTAAATTCAAACTTGGTCTATAGACTCGTGTCATGATTTGAACATTGAAATTTGAAAATCGTTTAAGCAAACCCCCCTACCATATTTTTATTCATAACTTCTGTACTAATGGCTATTATGGCTTGAAATTTTGAGACTGTTCCTATAAATTATCTAGGATCATTTTCAAAAACAAAAAAATTAGTAACTAGATAATTTTCCCTTAGCAATCAAATTTTTGGCAGGTGATAATTTTTATTTTTCAATTATTTTTTTCTTCTTATTATTTTTGCTTAAAAATCTACCCATGTCAAGCCAATTCAAGCCGTAATAGCCATTCTGATTTATTTTTGCTTAAAAATCATTTTAGTATATTGTTTAGAAAAAATTTTTCACCTAATTTTGTTTTTTTTTGCACCACCTGTTTGGTCCGGATGACGTCATCATAAGTAATGACGTCATCAAAGAAATAACTATGCCAAAGTGTTGTTTATGTGTTGGACTAACTTGCTGGAAAGTTTCAACATTATAGCATGTTTCCATCTAAAGTTGTGGAGGAGGGCACTTTGTGCCCCCCCCCCCATCAACTCAGAGCCCTAAAAAGCCCATACTGAATAGGGTTAAAGGACAAGTCGAGGCGCGATCCCTTACAGTGTATGCATACTTGTGTACACAAGCCGTCGGACACTGCCGTCGGACATTTTACGGACCATTACATGTCCTGTATTATTTAACACGCTTTAAACCGATGGATTTTGACTCTGATACCGCTTCATATATTTTTTTTTATTTCATCGAGTGCTATTTTCTTTTATTTCATAAAAAATATCGGTCACGTTTGTACGTTTAAATCTTCTCATACGAGTAAATGTGCGTAAAATGAGCTCGGTAATTTGAAATCAGTCAAATTAATCTGATCTCATATTGGGTACAAATAATAAGGGCCTATTTACATTACTATTTAGGTTACGATCGCCAGGGAAGAGTTAACAGCTAACAACCTCGTTCCCAGGGAACAGCTAAAATAATATGAGTGTCCAAGAACTGATAGGATCAATATTCACCCGCCTTGAAGCCGATAGGCTCTTTTTTGATACTAATTTGAAAGAAACATCACGCCTATCTTCAACAAGTGAATTTTGCAATAAGTCAAAATTTCAACTTGGGGAAAAAGTCTAAAATATTGATTAGCAAGATAAATGGACGAAAATTCGAATTTATTTCAATAGGCTGGGTACTAGGCTGTCGTGAACAACAGAATTCGTCGAGTTTGGAAAAACTCTTAAGTCTTAAATCTAGGGACTTCTCGTGGCCGTTTTTCGCATTTTTGTTTTACTTGTGGTGCGTATTGTTGGTCAAAATTTGTAAAATGTCTCTAATTTAATTTCAAAGATTGTAGCTTATATTAGACTAAACTGGAGCTTTCTTTATATTGACCAGTTTGTTGCTACTTGCTATCACAAAACGACCACATGCAAATTGACACGCATTAAAAGCGAGATTGTTCACGCAAAGATGCAAGAGATATGGTAAGGGTTAGGCTTATTGCACGGTGGTTTATAAAATAATAAATATTATTTAAACAAAATAATAAAAGCCTGGAAACGAGACTGATGAGATGATGCAATGCTCCTGTTTTTAGAACTATGTCTCGAAATTATACAAAAACGGTCTCGACCCGTTAGGTGGGACCCTAAAGTGGGAAAAACTTTGCGCATTTCTGTTAAAAAATTCTACCAAGTCAGTCCAGGTGGGACCCTAATTTCACTTTTTTTTCTAATGTATTATTTGTTATTTCAAGTTTATATTATTATTGTTTACTATTATTAATTATCTTTTTCGACCGTCCATGGTCAAATATCAGAGACACATACATTGACAATTCCACACTTTTTCCACCTTATCTATTTTTTTAAATTATCTATTTTTTGTAATCTCAACTATTGTTCATACCCCAATTTACACGGATACCCAGGATAAATTCTTTTAGACGAAAAGCGCAATATCTTAATATGCTTTTTTTGCTATGTTGCATCGACAACAGGTATGAGAAAGAAGAGAAAAAACCAAATAAAGTAAGGAATGAAATAAGCGCATCTCTAACCAATACAATAATGCTATGAAGAATTAAATCAAAGTTGGGAACAAATCAATTTAAACACAACCGTTTTTACTAACCTAGAGTAAATGTCCCACAACGCCATCTCGGCCTGATATTAAGAGATGCGCCTAGTTCAAGAACAGAAGAAAAAAATCAAACAAACATACTTGTTAGCTTATAATCGATAGGGTAAATTAAGTTTAACATTTCTAATACGACTAATTCAATTTCTTTCATTTCCGGTTGTTCCAAGTTAATAACTTTGCTTACAGATGATTCGAGCAAACGACTGAAGACAGGTGAAGCAATCGAAAGGATACTTGAATGGACGTTAAATGTTTCAACGGTGTTGTCTTTGCAAGTAACACTGAGAGTTGCATCACTATTATTCCATGGTTTTGCATACCTATGTTCTGTTTTAGAACCGTGAGCAAGTGATTTCTGACTAACAGCCATTCTGAAGTCCTTTCTATAAATAAAATGTAATACATCCATTAAAAAAGGCATGGCATGGTTATGGCATGGTTATGGCATGGTTATGGCATGGTTATGGCATGGTTATGGCATGGTTATGGCATGGTT
>JAULBZ010005286.1:0-13602 GCA_032360805.1 Neoturris breviconis | reverse complement strand
TAGAGCTGGAACAACCGGAAATCCTGGTCTTTCCGGTGTTGCTGGAACAAGTGGTGCTATCGGAGCAAATGGACCTAAAGGACCATCTGGTAAAGATGGTGAGCCAGGAGAAGCAGGTAGTCAAGGTCCGCAAGGTCCACAAGGTCCAATTGGACAACGTGGTGAAAATGGAGAAGATGGCCCATCAGGTGCAGAGGGAATAGCTGGATCGACTGGTGAAGTTGGTGACGAAGGACAAGCTGGTCGACCAGGTCAACCTGGACAACAAGGACCACGTGGAACATCTGGAGAAGCTGGACCAAGAGGCCCTAAAGGACCTTCAGGAGTTCGTGGAGAAACTGGTGAAGTTGGTCTTACTGGTGTTGCTGGAAACCCTGGTACTCAAGGATCTTCTGGTAATTTAGGTGAGAAAGGACCAGGTGGTGAAACAGGACCAATTGGTACTCTCGGATCTCGTGGACCAACTGGTCAAGCTGGTGAAGTTGGTAATGTTGGTCCTCCCGGTCCAGCTGGTAGACCTGGTGTACCTGGAAGTGCTGGTTCAAAGGTACACTGATTAAACTAAAAGCTGTGGAGGAGGGATTATTGAATATAGTTTCGGGCTAAAAAACCCAAATGGATGCTCAATAATCACTCCTCCACAGTGATAATTTGTTCTTATTTTAAGCACTTTCCGCTGTTCCCATGATATTCTCTGTTATAGTGAGTAGCTAAGTTGGCAAAAAAGTCAGCAGTAAAAAAAGTAAGCAGTAAAGATACCAGAACAACGTTTCCAACGTTGTACTAGCGTCTTTACTGCTGACTTTAAACAAGTCTTTTTTGCTCATTGTCCAAGAAGCTAAACCTGTTATATATCATATCATTATATTTAGGGACCCAGTGGTGATTCAGGAAATCCAGGAAGACCTGGAACATCCGGAGAACAGGTAAGATAGCTTATGCATAATTATAAAATGTATGGTATAATGTTAGATTCAACAAAAATGATTATGTACAGAGAAGTGTGTTAGGTCAAGGATTGGTTTATTCGTACCGAAGAAACCAATCTATTGCAAGATTATTGACTCTCTGTAGATTTTATTTTAATATTTTATTTTTTATTTTCCTTACATAATCATATTTTTGCAACGCGAAATATTTTTTGACATCGTTTGAGATTCACTACAGTATTCAAAATAAGAGTAAATAATCACTGTAAATTTTTAACATAGCTCGAGGTTAGAAAGCCTGAAGCTATGCTAAATATTTACTCCTTCACAGTGATTATTTGCTCTTATTTCGAACACTGCACTATTCTATTTATTTCGTTTTTTCTTTCTTTACAGGGACCTCCCGGTATGGACGGATCTACTGGCGAACCAGGTACTCCTGGTAAAGAAGTAAGTACAATGTTTGAAATAAGAGCAAATGATCACTGTGTAGGAGAAATTTTTTGAAGTTATACTCAAAAATCTCTCCTCCACAGGGATTAAAAATTATATCGCAGAAATTCTCCTTTAATGTTTCAGGGAGTTATATTATCAACTATAAGAAAATTATTATTACTAATATATATGTTAATTTTACCTCCGGAAAGTATGAAAAAGAAGCATCTAAAGACTGTTAAAATATTGAAAATACGGGTAACCATCACGAAAGTGTTAATAAAACATTTTGTTCGTCTATAGTGCTGGTTGGACTTATTTGATAAGATAAGTGGAACCCAGTGCACAAACTTGTTCAAAGTCCGCAGTAATGGTGCTATAGCAACGTTGGACGACGTTGTTTCAGCATCTTTACTGCGGACTTTAAACAAGTTTTTGCCTTCTGGGAACTCTCACTAAGTGGAACCAAACCTTTGGTCCCTTTGACTAATTATGCTAAAATAATTCGCTTAAGTGGAACAAATTTGCAGCTTCCATGAGAGTTCGACTTACTGAGAGTTAACTGTGCTTATGGTTTGATACTTTACCTTATAGGGTGGACGCGGACTTGCTGGACCACCCGGACCTGAGGGACGACGAGGAGGAGCGGTAAGAGAAACTTTTGTTTTATTTATTTTTAATATCCACGGTAAAAACGGTAGAACAACGTTGTTCATCCTTTGTTGCTGCGGACTGTTTTTCCCGCTAGGTATTGCTTTACAGAAAATATAAATATATCTTATATTAAATTCTATTCGCAGACTTTTGAGGGGTTAAATGGGTCAATGGGTTGGAATTTTGAGAGGTTGAATGGGTCAATGGGATGGAACATTAATAAAAACAAAAAAGTGTCGGATCCCATCATACTAATCACCCTAGTCGAATTAAGCATAATTAATAGTGGTCTAAAACATGTTCAAAGTCCCTAGTAAAGACGCCAGCGGATTTTGAGCAGTTTTTTTGCCCACTGGGTCAGAATGCAATGAAGAACAAACCTGCGTATAACTGTCATCAATCACCTGTGAATGAGTGTTGAACTAAATTAGAAGTGATGTCCAGCAGTTATATACAGGCTTGAAGAAGACATTGATGAATCAGTGGTCGAAATAAGAGAAAATAATATCTGCGGAGGAGGGAGTTTTGAGCATAGCTTCAGACTTTAATGCTCAAAAAGCACTCTTCCACAGTGATTATTTACTCTTATTTCAAACAGTGATGATTAGCAATTTTACATTTATGTAGGGACCACCTGGTCCATCAGGTAAAGTTGGACGATCTGGTGAAACTGGACCAAAGGGATTTCCAGGTAGAAGAGGAAAAGATGGAACGAACGGTAAACGTGGTGATCAAGGAGCTACTGGAGCTGATGGAGTTAGAGGTATACCAGGAACAGCTGGTGTAAACGTAAGTGTTCCATTATCTTTCTATTTTTAAAATTTTATTTATTCCTCACATTTTGTTTTACGTTTGAAAGTATTTTAGACGCCATGTTTAGCGTGGTGGGTGGGCGGTTGGGTGCTGTGGCTTATGACGTGAAAAACTAAATGAAGCATTTAGGGATCAAATTGAAAGATTTAAGGCGGGTTTCCTGTTACGCCAATGTAATGGCTTCATTTCGAATTCGCGCGAACGAATTCCCCTCTGGAAATCCGCATTTAGAAAGTTGTTTGATATAACCCCAGTCTTTTCGTCTAGTATTTGAAATAAGATCAACTAATCACTATGGAGGAGTGATTTTTGAACATTGCTTCAGGCTACAAAACCTGGAGCAATACTCAAAATCCCTCCTCCACAGTGATTATTTACTCTTATTTCAAACACTGGATATTTTCTCAAGAAATGAATTTGCCTACTGGGAAGATGTTTCTTATCTTTATAGGGAAAACCAGGAAGTGATGGTATCAATGGAGTTAAAGGTAGCAGGGGAGAACAAGGTTATCAAGGAGCACGTGGACGTCGTGGCATGGTTGGTGAAGGTGGAGGTATGGGATTGACTGGTGATGCTGGAGTTGAAGGTCCCGCTGGCTCGAAAGGATCAGCCGGTCGAGTAGGTCGTCGAGGTAATGATGGAAGACAAGGAGATCAGGGTAATACTGGATCTAAGGGCCCAGACGGTCAAAAGGGAGACGGTGGAGAAACTGGTGAACGAGGAGAAAAAGGAGAAATGGGACCACATGGTATTTATGGACCTAATGGTGACGCAGGAATAAAAGGAGAGGAGGGAGAAGCTGGTTTAGATGGACCACTAGGTCCACAAGGCGTAAGAGGACCACCCGGTGCTGATGGAAATAGAGGACGCGAAGGATCCAAAGGTATTATTGGTCAGTTCGGACGCAAAGGTAATCGCGGTCAAGCAGGTCAAAATGGAGATGCCGGTACCCCTGGTTCCCCTGGTGGAACTGGTGTTGTTGGTCAAGCTGGGCCACCTGGTGAAATATCAGGTTTATCCGGTGCATTTGCAAGGTTTTTTACTGCTGGGGGGCTTGGTGTGAAAGGACCTGGTCGTGGATATCAACAATATCAACAATATCAATACTACAAGACTGATGGTTCCGAAAAACTCCATGATGCAGTTGGTAAACATTTTGAAAATTTCAAGGTCTACTATGAGGTTTTGAAAACATTCGATGCTATTGTATCCGGTATGGGAACCAAGAAAGATCCAGCACGCACATGCGCAGATTTATTCAAATGGCACCCAACTAAAAAATCTGGCGATTACTGGGTTGATCCTAATGAAGGAGCACCCAATGATGCTATTTTGGTATATTGTCATAAAAAAACTGAAGAAACATGTGTCTATCCTAAAATAAACCAGGTATCTAATTGGTCATCATTCACGTGTCCTACAAAATCGGATCAACGTCAAACCAACATCAAAACGATGTCATTTTGACGTTATGTTAACGTTGATTCGATGTTGTGCGGCAGCATTCAACATCTAACCAACGTAGAAATGACGTGGCTACAAAGACATCGAGTGCATACTGTGGGCACATAAATTGACACACCCAGTGAGCAAAAACTTGTTTAAAGTCTGCAGTAATGACGCGTTTTTAACATTGTTCTAGCGTCTTTCCTGCGGACTTTGAACAAGTTTTTGCACACTGGATATGTTTGAGCTTTTGACAGTGTTCTTGATTTATGAGACTTTGAGATTATTAATATCGAGAGAGATAAATTACACGATTTTGCAATTTGATTAGCTCTTCGTACCGAAGAATCCAATCAATGAATCAGTAGACAAAAACTTGTTCAAAGTCCACAGTAATGACTCTAGAATAACATTGAAAAACGTCGTTCTGGCGTCTTTACTGCGAACTTTGAACAGGTTTTTGCCCACTGGGTACAAAGTAGTTAACACACATGCTTGGCCATAAAATCCTTTCAAATCTTATTTTTCGAATTGAATCTGAATCTAGAAAAACCGAAGGTTTGTGATCGAAATAAGAGTAAATAATCACTGTGGAGGAGTGATTCTTGAGCATAGCTTCAGGCTATAAAGCTTAAAGCTATGCTCAAAAGTCACTCATCCACAATGATTGTTTAGCCTTATTTCGACAACTGAACTTAATTATTTTTAGGTCGACAATCAACACTGGGGAAATGGTAAAGATGGATACAAATATGTGATGCAAGATTTGCTTATGGAAGAAGGAGTACGTATATTGGACTATAGAGTAAACCACCCTGTTGCGTGCCAGATAGGATAATTTCGTTGTCTCTTCCTAGTAAAGAGATTAATGAATGGCAACTTCTTCGCAACCTCGTTCCTATACCAGGCTTTCTTGCATTTTTGAAATACGGAGACTGGCAAAGTAAGCCCTGGAAATGAGGTTGAATTCTTTGTAATTTCATTTTAAGTCAATTCAAGCCTGGAAATAACTACCAGATATCACTTGTGAAGGAGTATTTCTGAAAACACTCCTCCACAGGTGATGTTTGACAGTTACTTTAGACTTGTATTTGAAGTCAATTCTTCTCTAAATTAACTAAAGATAAAGCTTTCATAAATGGCAATACATAGTCCTCATCCGGCTGCCTTTCACGCTGTGGTGTGTGGTAGATAGTTCGCGTACGTTAGTCTTTTACACTGATGTTTGATGTTTAGATTCCATATGCTATGGATATCCCACAAATGAAGATGCTTCAATTACTAAGTACTGCTGTTCGGCAAAATATCACATATAATTGTAAGAATTCCCATGCAGCGAAAAGAACAAGTACACTGGCGTACGGACACGCACTGAAATTCATGTTAGATAACGAAAGGGAAGTAACAATAAACAAGAAGAGTAGCATGGTCAAAGTAAATGTCATCTCTGATAATTGTTGGGTTAGTAATATTTTTTACGTAATCATACACAGCCGGGAAAAACCTGTTCAAAGTTAGCAAAATAACGTTAGAGAAACGTTCACAGAGCGTTGTTCTTACGTTATTTTGCTGACTTTGAACAGGTTTTTGCCGGCTAAGTAATAACCCAGTGGGCAAAAACTTGTTCAAAGTAAATTATAAAACCATAAGGACAACGTCGAATGACGCTGTTCCAGCGTCTTTACTGCGGACTTCGAACAAGTTTTTTCTCACTGGGAACTGATGACTTGCTGGCACACAACGTTTATTAAACGTTAAAAAGACGCGTTACAACGTCAAAACAACGTCTTATTTGCGTTCATTAGACATCGCATGCGGGTATAACTGCTTGACATCATCTGTGGAGGAGGAATGTTTTGTTAGTATAGATTTCATCTATTCAAAACTATTCTTGATAATATTTGTTAAAATAACATTAGGAACGTATTAAATATATTAGGAATATTTATTTACCGTATTTCTCCAGTAAGTTAAAACAGTGGACAAAAAACTTGTTCAAAGTCCGCTAACTTTGAACAAGTTTTTGCTCACTGAGCTTATGCTTATCTGTGTTCGTATGATCTTAAAACAATAGAAAAACAATAAAGTCATGTGACAATGGATTTATGTGGATACCCGGTTGGCAAAGACTTGTTCGAACTCTGCAGTAAAGGCGCTAGAAAGCGTTGATCTAGCGTTTTTACTATGGACTTTGAACAAGTTTTTGCCCACTGCGTAATTTAGAGATTGTCTCTAATATGTTTAAGTGCTTAAAATGTGTGCAGAAAATCACTGTGGAGGAGATAGCCTGAAGGTAAACTAAAAATCTCTCCTTCGCAGTGGGTATTTGTTTTTATTTTAAGCGTTGTATTGTAACCACGATATTCGAGCGTGATTTTTGATATATAGTGCCCGGGTGTTAAAGGGTGTTACATCAACGATCTGGCAATGGATTGGTTTCTTCAGAACGAAAGTACCAATCCATTTACAGGATCGTTAACTCAATACTCTTCGAACACTAAACACCTAACTATGAATTTGTTTGTTTTTAACTTTACATAGAGAAAGGACAACAAATGGTACAATTCTGTTATTGAATTATCATCAGAAAATCTCGCTCAACTTCCAATTTATGATGTAGCTGCATATGATATCGGTGGATCAAACGAAGAATTTGGAATGAAAATTGGGCCTGTATGTTTCTCATAAAGAGATTTAGTGGTTGTAGATAAAACGAAAGTCAAACATTTCTGTCATAGTTAAAATGTGACTCGTATAGAAATCTATAGAGAAAAATGATGTGGTTATGAACGATAGTGTTATTTTTAAATTTGATGAACCCTAACAATATGCGCTATTTTTTTTGTTCAGTTTTTTATTTATGACTTGTTAAGATAGCGTGAGTTTTATCCTACAAGTGGCTTTCCAGTCTACAAAAACATGTTCAAAGTCCGCAGTTAAGAATCCAGAACTTTTCAACATTGTTCTCGCATCTTTACTGGTGACTTTGAACAAGTTTTGTAGAAACTATTTACAGTGTGAAAGACTACCGAATGCGGACATGTATAACTCCGTATATCGACTGCCATATATGGTAATAGACAATCCATATACGGAGCTATACATGTCCGTATTCGGTAGTCTTTCACACTGTGATTTACAGCGTGCGATTCATATCTTAAATCATCACAGTCATCAGAAAAATCTTGTTCAAAGTCCGCAGTAAAGACAATCTTTTAGCGTCTTTACCGCTAACTTTGAACAAGATTTTGCCTACGTAGATAGTTCATAGTTCAAATTTCTTGAAGTTTTCTTTGAAGCCTAAATATTATGTAGCCTGTACTACTTAGTCCATTTTAACTGGAAGGAACACACCAGTGGGCAAAAACTTGTTCGAAGTCAGCAGTAAAGACGCTAGAAAACGACGAATGACGATGTTCTAGTGTCTTCACTGCAGACTTTGAAGTTTTTCCCATTGGGACACAGGTTTTTATTGATTTTTTAGACCCGTTGGTATTAATTTTTAGATGTTTTTTATACAAATTTAAGAACACATAGAAAACATTGGGATTTTTTAACATTATTTTTAGCGAGGTCGTTGTAAATAAACGATTGTATTACAGAGAAATTTTTTTCTACGATATCATTTACTTCATTTTTTTCGACCCACCCTTAACCTTATTCCCCCTTTTATACTGTTTTGAATAATTTCTGAATGAGTGACTTATACGGCTATAAATTTTATGATTTCCTATAATTTATCTTGGCAACCAAAGGTTAATTTTCCCTTAGCAACCAAATTAATGACGTCATCAAAAAATATTTGTGCTAAGATGTTTATTATGAGCTGACATAACTTTCTGGAAAGTTTCAACACTATAGCATGAACTAAAATGTTAAGACTAAAATGTTAGTATTGAATCATTTCTCAAAAAGGTTAGTGAATGATGCAATGCCATTCTACCGATACATACCAATGCATACTTGATCCGACGTCGTGTGTTTGCAGAGAATCCACACGTTTTATCGATAACTACTGCCCAGTCAGTGGGCACCCGCGTCGGATCAACGTTAAAACAACGTCGCGATACCTGCAGAGCAGTTGCCACACGACATCGGCACAAGGTTAAAAACGATACTGCGACGTCGATTTGACTTTTTTTTGACATTGTTCCGACGTTGTGTGCCGTTGTCTTTCCAAAAGACAATATTATCATTTCATTCTAAATACAATATTTTTGGCAGATATAAACAACCTAGTTCCCAGGGTTTCTTTTCTCTTGAAGTACGTTAAGAGAGAAGAATCCTTGGGAACGAGGTAGAGATATAAAGAAACTAAATTTGAACAAATTCACCCAAAATAAAAAATAAAAGGGTTATCCGTTTCAAGATCACATAGCGTAAAAGCATACCGAATACAGTCCCGTATTTGGACTATGTATTGCCATACATGGCAATACATTGTTCAAACACGAATAAATATGAGACCGTATTTGGTAGGCTTTTACGCTGTGTCATTGACTCAGTATATTATTTTTTAAGGACTGAATTTAGTTAAATAAATAAATTTGCATTTTGACGTCGAGACGACGTCTTCTTGTCGTTGATAAGATGTCGTGTGCCAGCAAGGAGAACATTATCTAAGCAGTTTGTAGTGCTAAACCATTGAGCCAGTAGGTATATGCCCTCGTGTGATAGCACAGCAGAAGAACAACCCTAGAGTCAATATGAATACCTCAAAATTAATCACCATTAACATAGTACGGATTTAAAAAGTTGCCTGTTCATATAGAGGTGAGCTGACCCGGTTAACCGGGCTGGCTCGCCTAGGCAAGATGTTTTTAAGCCGCCCGCATTCACATGACACACAATTTCATCCCGGCGAGACGGGAGATAATCGTGTTTGTTAAGGTAAGACTTTTTCATATTTATAATTTAACTTATAACAATGTAATTGAAAGAATAGAACTTTCGTCCGCGCATACTGTTATAGTATTTTCACTTGAATAGAGGTGAGCAGGTCCGGTTAAACGGGCGGGCTCGGTTGTGTGTGTGTTCAAATGGAAATCCAACCGAGATCCCGGTTGGCCGGGTTGGCTCGCTTTCCGTATGAGCACTTTTTATTTGTTGTATATAGTTCTTAGAATGTGAGAGGTGAGATCTCGGTTAAGCAGGCTAGCTTATCTTCTCTATTCAAATAAAAATAAAAATAATATGATATAGTATGCACGGACGAAATGTCAATTTCTATTGACCCAATTACATTGTTGTAAAGCTGAAAGTCCGACTATCTATCTCATCTCGCCGGGACAAGTGCGGGCTGGAAAATATCTCGGCTAGGTGAGCCAGCTTACCTCCATACGAACAAGCTCTAAGAAAGTGAAAAATCATTAAAAAAAAATTTCCATAGCTAATAAGTAATTACACAGGGTCTATTAAAAATATAAATACAAATAAATTGTAACACGTTTTATATACTTAAACTTAAATGTTGACAAAAAACATAATAGTACGTATGCAATCACCACTTTTTGTAAAAAGGCAGGAAATAAATTAATTTTTCCCTTGCTACATGAATTATGCTTTCAAAAGTTAGATTATGGTTACATGGTTATAAAGAAAAACAGAGAGAAGCACATAAAATAAAAGTGGATAAAATCAAGAGAGAGAGTTTGTGTTTAAGTTTGTGTTTTAAAATAAAATTTCGCTCCAAAACCAACTTTTTTGTTAGGGTTAAATCAACTAAGATTGACAAAATTCAATAATAATAAATCTGTGCAGAAGTGTGTTAGGTCAATGAGCTTGCAATGGATTGGTTTCTTCTTTACGAAGAAACCAATCCATCGCAAGATCATTGACTCAGTACTCTCCTCTGTATATTTAATTTTTATTTGCTCTTATTTCGTTCACTGGTCAATATAACCAGATTTTCTTCGTTCACCATTTTTTTCTGGTTGAAATTGTACATTAGTAGAGTAAAGTTATCAGGTAGATTTTTGATCTAAAAAAGTTGCATTTTGACAGGGCAACCTTCCTTAGGTATATTGAGATGACCATTTTAGTTTTTTTGTCGTGTATTTTTGTTGGCCCCCATGCTTTCGCACACTGGTTAAGCTTATATACCACCGCGTTTCTAGGGCATCTTCTCTATTGACATCTAGAGAGAAAAAAGCTCTGGAAACGAGGTTGTGCATATATAGTTAAATTTCTATAAATGTTAAAATAACTGTCAGATATCACCTGTGGAGGAGTGCTTTTGAGTTCAGTTTTCAGTTTTGCAGCTGAAACCATCTAAAGCCACACAAAATGTATCCCAGGTCTTTTTTGCTTTCGTATTTCAATAAAGTAAGAAGACCTTGGAAAATATCAACATGTGTTTAAAAATTTGTTCTTTTGAAACCCTTTCTTCAAGCCTCTACATTCACATTAGCATCCCCCTGTGGAGGAGCATTGTTGGAGACTGATTTGTAGCCTCAAAAATGCTCCTCCAAGCCGTCGTGAATTCATATGCCTGTTTTCTGCGTCAAAGTTTGCGTCAAAGTTTGACCCTACACTTTCGTTCTTCCAAATTCAATATTATAACCTTCAAAACTCTAATTCTAATTTAGGTCTTTCTTCGTTTAATTTGGGCCAAAAATTAAAATTGTTTCTATTTTTTTTATGAAAATTAGTACGTGACCAAATCTGTTGACCGAAAAATAAACTGCTTTGGAAAAATTTAGCTGAAAGTGTTTCATTTTTGATTAAAATTATTATTTGAACAAACTCAAAAATAAAATCTACAGAGGAGAGTACTAAGTCAATGATCTTGCAATGGACTGATTTCTTCGAATGAAGAAATGAGATGGACCCTTAGTATAATGTTTCATTGCTTTCGTAGTTCGCACTCGCCGTTCAATCAACGTCGAAAAGACATTGTATTTCCAAGACGTTGATTGGAGGTCGAGTGTCTGCAGGGTTGTGCTTTTTACATTATTTTAGCAAACATAAGCTTGTTCAGAATATTTATGAGGTCTACCCTGCCGGTCCGCGACTTCAAAACGATGTATTTTCGACATTGAGTAGACATTGAGTGCACTGGAACTTATCGATTCGTTCAAACTCGAAGAATCATTCAAAATCCCTAGTAGTTTTAGGGAACATCCGATGTCCTATCAAATGATTTTCAAAAGTGGATAAAGCAGTAAGTACATATTATGTTGTTATATTCTCTATCGAGAGTACGACCTAACACACTTCTGCACGTAGGTCCATTTTTGTCGAATTTCACCTTAAAGCCTTTTCCACAAAAATGTTTGGAAAATGTGAAGGGTTTTTCAGTCGTAATATATAGTAAAGGTGCTACTACTTACTAACACAGATCCTTGAGAGACGATTACTCATGTTAAAAACAATAAACTTACTAGTGCGCGTAATATTTATCCGCATCGAAGACAAATTTATACAATTCTTAAGAAATTCTGGCGTGTATAAATTACGCAAGGTATCTTTCTAAGGAAATGTATCCAAGTTACAAACGTGTTGTATTATATCCCGCGTTTTCATAAGGAAATTGTTAATCAACGTTCTATCCCGCGTTTTCATAAGAAAGTTGTAAGTTATGTACAAATAAAGATTTCAGCATTCAAGGTTGGCTCTATCCCGCGTTTTCATAAGACTACTTAACAATTCTTATTTTTGTGCTTTTTTTCCATTTTGTTACGAATGTTGATGACAAACAAAAAGTTACCGAGTCCAACTAATATTTTAAACGCCAGTTAATTTTGCGTGATATATCGTCATATTTTAACAATATACCTCAAATGCGGGATCCTTCATTTGAAGACGAACAAGTCCACCAAACAGGGGACAAACTCTACGATCAATCAATCAAAGGATTCTAATATCTTGCAGTATATTTTATATTAATTACTACTGCACTCAAACCTCTCCATTAGTGTCGAGAAAAAGTGACTACTGCACGATGGGGCAGACAAAACAAAAGTTTAAAGTTAGCAGCAAAGACGCTAAACAATGTATAAAATGTTGTTCTTGCATCTTTATTAAATTAGTATTTACAGGGCGTTATGCTATCACAATTGGGAAGAAAAATTAACCTTTTTGCTATCATTACCCCCTAATTATATGAAAAAGAACATATGATTGACTGCTAAATTATTGTAATTACGGGAGTCACAAATGAGTTAATCATTAATTTCTTGTTCTTCAGCATATGATGATGGTTTTATGGTTTCATGACGTCGTTATGACGTGGTGTGATGACACAGTGCATCCTGGGACTACATCAGATGCATTAATTAAAGTAATGTGCTCCATTATACTACAATGTTATCTGCATTTAATCGAGGTAAGTTCTTTTTGTGGTAACTATTACAGCTCATTTTCGCTAATGTTTAAATCTATACCTATAAAAAACAAACTCTGTCCGTCATATCATCATGGAAACACGTTGTGGTCTACCGTATTTAATTTGAACTGTGAAGAAGTTTTTGCTGACTGGCTTAGAGCGCTCAGAATTCAGTCTATTGATAACTATTTCACATGAATGATGTTACCGCAACAGAGACAATAGAACAACGTTGAGTGAAGTTGTTCTTGAGTCTTTACTACTGACTTTGAACAAGTTTTTGCCCACATATATTCATATGCTTATTCAGACCAGTGACTTTTACTCAAATACGTACATCATCCTATCTTTAATGTGGATCATCATCGCAAACCCAAATCGGGATAATCGGAATAGGTTTTATTAAATATTTTTTATTGCGCCAAATGTTTATTAGTTATTGACCTAAACCAGGCCGGCAAAAACCTGTTCAAGGTCAGCAAAATAACGTTAGAACAACGTTCAAAACGTTACTTTGTTGACTTTAAAACAGGTCTTTGCCGGCTGAGAATTTCTTGAATGTTTTTATAGCAGAGCTTGGTTCCATCAAAATTTATGGAATCCTTTCAATTTAGGTCCAGAAAGACCCAGTATTAATGGGACTAAGCAACATAAAATGAATCTTGCTTCTTATTCTAAGGTGATTCTGGAGTTCAATTAAAGATATTGGATGTAACACACGATACACACGCGTTTCATAAAGCAACATCCTTGCATAAAAAGTTACTATAATTCGTACCACGATTGGAATGATTCGTACCACCATTGGAATGTTCGTACCACGATTGGAATGATTTCTTATTTATAACATTTGTGATTCGCAATTATGCAAGCTCGTCCCCAGCGCCTTTTGACTTTTTTTTATTTTTCTCGGACCTTCTTTATCACTCAGCCAATATAACTCGCTGAAACGAAATATATCGTTCTTCTAAAATAATTGTGTATTTGTATTTTGGTTG
>JAULBZ010005285.1:0-13604 GCA_032360805.1 Neoturris breviconis | reverse complement strand
TGGTTTCTTCGGGACAAAGAAACCAATCAATTGCAAGATCATTGATTCAGCACTCTTCCCCTGGTAACGAATTTTGGTGGTCCCTAAGGTGGACCTTCAATAGGTAAAAGATTTTGTGCGAAAGCTAAAATAAAATATTCCATTAGTGTTTGCTACTCTATACCTTAGGGACCATCACCAAAATTCGTTATCAGGGGAAGAGTGCTGAATCAATTACAAGCTCATTGACTCAACACTCTTCATCATAGATTAATTTTTCTCATAAATTAATTTTTCTCCTTAACTCTTTATTATAGATACGAGAGTTGAAGAATCACTTTTTATATTTTTATATCCACTTAAAATAGTATATAGGTTCATGCTAAATAATGTAACCCGGACATTGGGGAGCAAAATGATTTTGACTTGAAAATTACGAGTCCAAATAATGTTATAACAAAATCTTTCTCTTTTAGCAAGAAAATAAATGAAATAATATAATTAAAAATATGGCAACATCTAGAGTTTGTGGTTGTTTTGGAAACTTGCGACCACGTTATAAAAGATTGGTCGACAATGTGTTCCCATCTGATCCAAGTCAGGGGCTTGTCAAATCAAATATGGAGATATTAACATTTTATGCATTGCAAGCTCCAGAAAAATTGGATCGTATAGGCGATTATATGTACATGAAGATAAATAATCATTTATATCGAAAACGCATAGGGTAAGCACTGCCTGAAATAGGAAAATATAATTATTTTGGAGGAGTAATGTTTGAGCATAGTCTCAGGCTACAAAGTAGCCCCTCCACAACTGATGATATGCATTTGCTTGTTTTTATATACTTGGGTGTATATCTCCCCAGCCATAATGTATTACTTTGTGTCAAGATGCTTTTTATTATCCAGGATCAAGCTTTCATGTTAATTGCTTCCAGGATCGAGCCAAGACTAAGCTTCTTTTAATTAATCGATCTAAATAACCTTTTCTGCATTCCGTTATGATGAACAGAGTTGAATTCCCTGAAATAATAATTTTGTATTCTTGGTCTAACGTTCTCTAAAGACTTCTCTTGGAATACCTATATTGAGTCGGTTGCCAAAACTGCAGCATGAACCCATGGAACTTTCTTTTCCCAGAGAGTATCTATGCCTATACAAGGCTACCATTTGTCATATCTGGGCTGGTGTCTCTGCTGTATGTCTTAACCAGATTCAGAAAAGAATAGTTGATATTGTCGGATCTGATCTTTCATCAACTAGTCTTGAACCATTGTCGCAATGTTGTCACTGGTGAAAATCTTAACAGGATCTTATAAGATCCTAACTAATTTCTTAAATTTGCCAAGATCATGTCAGGATCTTATAGTATCCTTTATGATCCTAAGCAGTATCCTAAAAGGTCCGGATAATTCTGAAAGATCCAGACAGTTCTAAGATTTTATTTAGGATTCTGTAGGATCCTAACAAGGGGATCTGAATAAGATTTTACTAAGATCCTATAAGATCTTGCTAAGATCCTAGCTAAGATTTTCACCAGGAGCTTCACAATCTTTATGAGTACTTCTATGGCAGTTGTTACAACGAATTGAAGTTTTTTACTCCTGCTTTAGACTAGGTATTCAAACTATGAGACTAGTTTCTTTTCTCGCACATCTGAGTTTTGGGATTCATTACCATCATTTTGCTTTGCACCTTTCTACATTCATCAAAAATAAGGCTAATGTTAATGCTCATCTTTCAACTTTGTAAATTCTCTTCTTTTCTTGTAGTTCTCTGCCAAGTAGTGGCCTTGATAGAATGCAGGGAACGACTTACTTAAGAAACAGTGGCCTTGATAGCATGCAGAGAGCGATCAAGTAGTGGCCTTGATAGCATGCAGAGAGCGACCAAGCGGTGGCCTAATAGAATGCAGGGAACGACTTACTTAAGAAATAAACCTGTTTGTGGCATTATTATCTTCCCTCAAATTATTATCTTCCCTCAAATTGTTTAATATGGATCGATGAAACTCTTGTTTTTATTTAGTTACGTTTACATTGCTATGGAAGCTATGGATCATCTCTTATTAGCTTGTCGATCATCCAGCTTAAATCTATTTGTTGAAAGTTTTTTAAAGATTGTGTCAATGTTACTTGAATCCAGTGAATCTGGTCTTCAAATTTGTGCTACAAGTTCTGTAAGTAAAATATAAGGAGGGAATAAAGGCCGTTTACTGCTTCATATTTTTTTCGTGGAATGGAAACGAAACGGAAAATGCGTGCACGTACATAGAAGGGAATAAAGGCCGTTTTCTGCTTCAGAATTTTTTCGCGGAATGGAAACAAAACGGAAAATGCGTGCACGTACATAGAAACTATAATAGACATTCCAGTCGTTGTTCTAGCGTCTTTACTGCAGACTTTGAAATGTGATGTCAATTTCTACCGATGAAATGTCGTATTCTTTTTCTACGTGTGCGCATTTCCTGTTTAATTTCGGTTAATTTTTAAAAGTGGAAAACAGCCTTTATTGTTTTATGTGGGCCGATATAATTCTGATCACAATGGTCATGTAGAGATCTGCATGTTTCCCCAGTGCTTTTTTAATCTATGTATTTTGTGATTATTGATTGAAATGAGAGCAAATAATAACTGTGGAGGTAAGCTAGCCATACTACCATAGTTCAATATTGGGCATTAATACTGTAATTTAGCCCTTACACTTTTTTATATTGTTTCTGTTTTCCACCACCAGCCTAAAATGTGAGGTGGAAAACAAGCGTGAGGTATGCTGACTCCCTTTGAATATTTATAAAATCCAGAAGCATGTTAAAACTTTAAGATTTTCTGTGTTCGTTGACACAGAAGCACAAACTGTAACTGAAACGCTACGACAGCCACAGCAAAATGCCCTTGGAGACAATCAATTACATATTCTTTCAGGAAATTTAAAGCCATGTAGATATGCCTCCATTCAGCTAGGAATTAACAAGTAAAGAATAATGCTATTAGGTTTAGGGGTTGTCTTAGTGTATGTTTGTTTAAGTTTATCCAAGTCACTGTTCAACCTATGCGCAAATTCAACTTATACACCGGCAATTACGGTTATTCCAAAAAATGGATAAATTGTCAAATGTTTAAATATATTTCAAGTCTAGATGAAACCGCAAATAGTTTTTGAAGAGGCTGGCTATGAAACGTTTTGATTATTGCCCTGTGCCTATCTTTTAAGTATAAAAGATCGTCGAAATAGGTGTCACTGTTATTGTTTTGGGACACAAAGAAGGTGAATAAATATTTGCTAAGAACTGTTCTTTTCAATATAATGCAATATTCAAGCCTCAATATATTGGTTGTCGGACATCACCTGTGGAGAGTGTTTTTGAGTACAGTTTTCAGCTTTGCAGTTAAAAACTGCACTCAAAAAACACTCCTCCACAGGTGATGTCTGACCGTTATTTTCAGCTGAAAACTGTACTCAATAAACACTCCTCCACAGGTGATGTCCGACCGTTATATTGGGGCTTGATATATATTGTTGACTATTCACTGAATTGTTTTTTTCTGTTGTATTTTAGTTTGTTAAATTTGCAAACATTGATGAAGATACACCTTCATATCATCGACGTTATGAGTTTTTTATTTCAAGATTTAGTCAGCTTTGTTATGGGAATAATGAAGATTCACAAGTTGAAAGCAAGTAGGTTGAAAAGTCTTCTATTGCACTGCCTTTTTGTGAAAAAGAAAGTATTCTGCCAATGCGGTTATTGTCTTGATGATTGTCGATTGCAGTGACAGACAATGTACCACAATCTCAACCAGCAAAATTCAATTCATTTCTACCCAGCCAAACAAAGTTAAGATTGACTATTACTATCACTTGGCCCACTTTTCTTATTAGACCAAATGCTACCATTTCGAAATTAGCTATCAGTATCTGAGGCAATATTTTGTAAAGACTCACCAGAATTTTACGATTTCGTCCACTTATTTCCAAATTTCGGGCAAAGTCAGTTCAAATTGCATTTTCTTAAGACACGCATCATTATTTTATTACCTCAACGTCGGTATGATATTTTTTAAGTTTCCAGCAGGTGTTACGTGTAATAATTATAATTAACCCCCGGAAATACAAAATATTTCCATGAACACAATGGAATCTTTAAGTGCACAAAATGGACAATCTTTCCATTCAGATTGAAATATAAGTATGCGACCCCATGGGTCAAAAAAATTGTAACCCCCTTTCTTTTAATTTTTTTTGGGCTTATTTTTGGTCATTTGAAATATTAGAAAACTAGAAAATTACCACCGTCTTAAAATAATTTTTGCCAAATAACAGCAAAATGATGTCATGTCAGCAAAAATAAGAAGTGCCAAAATATTTGTGAATCTTTGAATTTGTAGAATATTATTTATAGGTTACAAGACCACCGGCCAAATGTTTCTCGATTTCAGCAACTCCAGACTGAAAATCATCAAAAAGGGAAACCTTCGTCTAAGATTCTCAAAAATTAAGAAAATTTTAGTCCTACAAATATTTTCCTAGTTTAAGGATAAGAAGCTATTCTCTCGTCATAAGTGAATGAATTTATCTATTAATGTAGTGTGTAGATTTAACCGCTAACAAATAAAATAAATAAAGCGCTGCATTATAGAGTCAAATATATGCTAGCCAATTTAATCTTTGAAAAGGAAGTACACACAAGGAACTTTTATCAAATGAAATTATGTTCGAAATTAATGTTTGAATTCAGATTGACCATTTTAAGCCTAAAAAATAAGAAATATTTTTAGAAACTTTTGGAACTAAAAACTTAATTACTACACCCTTCACCAGGTTTCTTATAAATAGTAAATATATAGTATGATAGGTGTATGCAAATCACATTTGTGTCCTAGGTTTAATTTTCACTTGGTTTGGTGGGCTACATTCAATACCGCACCTTTGATTGTAAATTTAGCTTTTCAGATTTATTTTCAGTTTTCTACAATCCATGTCTTGCTTAAAACTATTTTTGTACCGCCTGATAAACAACCTTTAATCAGGATTTCGATGCAATAAAAAGTAAGCAAGAAATGTTTTTTGCTAGAATTCTTTTCTTTTCTTTAGAATTCGTTTATCAGGGTTACAAGGTTTACAAGGTGTTGTCCGAAAGACAGTTAATGATGATCTGCAGGTATGTTGAATATCACCTATGGTGAAGTGTTTTTGAATACCATACTCGCTCCTCCACAGGTGATGACACTTGGTTTGTTGTACTTTCTGTCATATACGTCATAGCTAACTTTTTTAGTGGCTTGGTACTTCATAGAGATCCCACTGTTCATATCTGAGGATTGATTAATTTTTAAATTTTAATTTCTGTATTTGTGATAATAAATGGATAGTAAAATAAGTTTTAGCCAAAGATATTTAAAATGAGAGTAAAATGTCAAGTATTTTTTAAATTAAAATTTGAAAGGTCTTCATCAGATGAAAAGGTAATTAGGGAATATAAAAACTTTCTTACAAGTTACTTATGTTATTATTAATAATTATTCCCAAAGTGAATTAGATAATAGAAAGATAAAAGGAAGTTTCTTTTTAACAAACGGAAATAACTAATTCAAAGGAAATGTATTCTTCATTTTATTGTCTAGTGCTTCTTTATTTTTAACAAATGCCTGTAGGGTCACTGGTCTTTGGTTTTGTACTTGTGTGTCTCTGAGTGAGTGCGTCTGTCTGTAATGATTTTTTCAGCATCTGTACAGGTGTGTGTAAGTGGAGGGCAAGAAGGAAGTGCATAGTTATGGAATCGAGAGATGCATACAATTTACCCTGTTTGTAACAACTTCTATTCATTCTCTCTCACATGTTCTTGAGCACCATACGTTTTCATTTCTTTTGACTTGCTAATTAATAAATTAACTGTGACAAAGAGCTTAGTGCTGTGTATACACGGTAACATATCTCGTGAAACTTCAAGAGAAATCACAAGAAAAAGATTTCTTGTGATTGAGGAAAGTTATGAGAGTTGTTTCACTAGCATCATACATCTTATCTGGTAAAAAATGTTCATGTGTTAGATAAATAGAAAAATCGAATATGAGCCCATCTAATTTCACACGCAAAATCTTCACCGTTTAAACCTAATTATTCCCGATTATACCATTTGAGTTTAGTTAATTTGATCTGACTTCACGTTGGGTACAATTTATAAAATCTACCTTTCGGTCCAATCTTGGCACTGATCTGATACTGTTTTATCAGGACCATCTCGCACCATCTTGAAGCCAATAGGCTAAGGCGTTTTATTTGTTACCTTTTATAAGTCACATGCATACACGGTTTCTTCAACCAATATAAACATATAGTATAGTAAAAATGTGCTATGTATAGCCTATAAAAATATAGCCTATACACATAGGTTATATACATGTAGCCTGTATACAACATTCTGTATACATGTAGCGTACACACATTATAGCCTATATACATGTAGCCTATGTGCAAGTCCTAATTCAAAAGGGTAAATGATTTCTTTAAAACATTAAAAGCATATAGCTTATTTCCTATAAAATATACATACTTTCTATTTTTATTTAGTGTATACATAATTATGATGTAAAGCGTGTGTATGAAAATCATATTTATGCTAGGTTTAATTTGCCCTCAGTTTGGCGGGCTACTATCAGTGACGTAGCTTTGTTTAAATTTTTATTTTTGCACAGATAAATATTTGGGATGCGGTTCATATCTGAGATTGATTAATTTTTAAATTTGATTTTTGTACAGGCAAATATATGGGATGATGTACATATGACCAAAATAGTACCTGCTTTATTGTTTAATATTGAATCCAATTCGGAAGAGTAAGTTGTAATGGTTTGACCTCAACCTGTCATTTATAACCTTAATCTAATATCTCGGCCAATGATTTTGACTTTGTTTGATTTTTACATCACAAAAAGAAAAAAAAGCCGAAAGAAAGCTTTTTTGTTTATGTTTGTGAGAACTGAGAGAGAAGTAAGATTCATACCTACGAATGAACAAAAATCTTATTATTTCTTTTTATTTTAAATACTGATGGTCATGATTGTTAACTCATTAAGCTTGCTTCTCAAATCTACAATGAAGAATGTTAAGTCAACGAGCTTGCAATTAATTGGTATCTTCGGTACGAAGAAACCAATTAATTGCAAGATCGTTGATTCACCACTCTTCCCATGAGTTAATATTCAAGGATATTGTGAACCAAGCTTTACATTTCCTTACACTAGCACTTTATTTGAAGCAAAATATCTTCAATTTTAGGCTCCTACGTAAATCTACTGCTAGTATGAGCGCACAAGTGGAAAGCCCTGATGATCAAAATGAGGATCCTGCTCACTTGGCTGATTTATGCTTGCGTGAACTTGTCACACGTGCAGGCTTTAACAATATTGCTGCAATTTTGTATCCATTGCTAACGTGAGTCTTCTTTTTACATTCCATAAGATTCATGTAAGACAGTTTTAATTTGCAATGTATGATAGTCAACTCTCAATGAACCAAAGATCTTTTTATATATCGAATGTAGCACTCATAAGTATGGACCGTAGTAATAAAATAAAATTTGCAAAAATGTATGTTTGGGCAGTTTACAAACATGATGAAGCTTCTGGTTAATATTATAAGTTTAAACCACATGGAATGATAATAATACAACCTGGGGCGTTTTGTATTTCTTTGTAAATAATGCTACTTATTTTTTTTATTTTATTCAGTTTCATGGATTCAAGAAGTTTATGGTTAAAAAACGAATTTCCATTGCATATTTTTAAAATTATCATGTACTCAATACAGGTACGTTTATGACTCGGTGTTTGAGCAAATCTCTATGGAGGAGTGCTATGGGAGCATAGTTTTAGGTTAGAACGCCTGAAACTATTTCAAATACTGATGACTAACTTGATAATTTCTTAAGGTTTATTTAGACTAGGCAAAAGCCAAAATAATACATTCCATTGGTAGAAATTGACATCACACGTCGTCAATTTCTACCAATGGAATGTCTTCTTTTGGCTTTCAAGCGTAATTTTCTGTCAAATGGAATTAATCCCTAAGGAACATATTTCGTGTATTTTAACTTTAGTATTAATTTAGCTTGTATGAAAGGGGTGTTGACAATAAATTGTCGGATTTCACCTGTGAAGACGTGTTTACTTGCTACCAGTAGCTTTTGAGATGGTTCCTAATAATCATATTAGGCTTTTTAGCCTGAAGACATGCCCAATAATCACTCCTTATCACTCCTTCACAGTGATTATTTATAATGCATGTAGAACGTGTAGAGTTAAGATTATGTAAACTCCGTAAATAAAAGTTACCTATACATTTATTTTTCATTTTCCGTTCACTAGAATCAGTATTCATATCGTGCAATTGAGCTTCTTCTCTCGCATCTTGACAAGCATAAAAACAGTGAAGCAGAAATGAGAGCTAGTGTTGTGGAGATGATATCTGCTTCTGTTAGTATTGCTACTGGTGGTTCAATTGGTAAGAACATGTTGTGAAGAAGAGTAAGAAATAATTGTCGGACATCACAGTGGAGGAGTCTTTTTGAATAAAATACGCTCCTTTATTTACAGATGATGTCCGACAGTAACTTCAGTTTTGTAACTGCATCGAACTTGTGATAATTATTTAATTTAGTCTGAGCAAATAATCTTTATATTTCTGAATAATTTTAAAATCTGACCGATAATCGCAAGATATAGCGAGACTTGTTGCAAACTTCCTTCTTGTGCAGTACCTGCACAAAAACGGAAGTTATTGCATTGCACTATATTAAATTATATGTATACTATTATGTATACTATTACTATTACTTCCTCAATGACGAGAGAAATACATCTCGAAATTAAGGCCCGTTATAAATCATTAGGCAGACAAATCCGCCACTGTCGTGAAGAGTGCTCAAAAGAGTGCTCAAAAATTCCTTCTCAACAGTGATTATTGATCTCAGTTCAACCATTAATTGGCTCACATAACGCATCAAATAACTCAAAAGATAATGTACAATATGTACAATGATCTTGCATTGGATTGGTTTCTTCAGCACGAAGGAACCAATCCATGGTGAGATCGTTTAACTCAGTATTCTTCTCTGAAAATTATATTTTGAGACACTTTCGTGTTATAAAATCTAATATTATTTAGTACTTAATATAACTGTAGGGGACCTGTGTTGATTTCTCTTGTAGGTCCATCAATATTAGAAGTGTTTAACACTTTACTGAAGCATCTTAAGATTTCAGTTGATTTTATATGTTCTGATGGTGATAACAAATCAGAAGGAGATAAACACAAAGTAAGTTACACTAAATATAAGTTTAATTACAACAAAATGACCAAAATATTTGCTCAGTTAGTCAAAACTACTTAGGCTTAAATATATATAATACCAGAAAACAATAAATATAAAACGACGTAATTTATACGGCGACGTGCTAAAACATAAATTAAATGCCGTGATATTTCATTTCTTCGATACTTCGTACTGAAGAAACCAACCCATTTCAGGATCATTGACTCAGGTTTGATGGTGATCTCGACAATAGTGGTCGAAATATAACGACGTTTAATCTTTGTTTTAAATATAGTATGTCGCCGTATAAATTACGTCGTTTTATTATTATTAATTAAGACCTGACGCTTAAACAATACCAGAAAACATAAATATCAGTCTTCCCCGTAGCCAGCGCCAGATCATCTTGGAACAACACCTTCGTGATGCTGCATCACTTTGACCTTGTTTCAATGTTGATTCAATACCATATGCCTGCTTTGATGAAACGTGCAGCTATACTCAAAAACCCTGCTCCATAGTGATTATTTAAGCACTGTTACCCAGCTGGTAAAAGCCTGTTCAAAGTCAGCAAAATAACGTTAGAACAACGTTCTTTGAACGTTCTAACGTAATTTTGCTGACTTTGAACAAGTTTTTGCCGGCTCTTAAATAATTTAATAATCATTTTAATATTCTGAAATAATAGTGGACGACGAAGATAATGTTGTAAATAAAAAACGACCCCTTCACCTTCAGGTAG
Organism: Neoturris breviconis; assembly: GCA_032360805.1. NCBI lineage: Eukaryota > Metazoa > Cnidaria > Hydrozoa > Anthoathecata > Pandeidae > Neoturris > Neoturris breviconis. The sequence goes on along the minus strand of JAULBZ010005285.1, from coordinate 3,568 downwards.
ACAAATCCATGTTATTCATTAGTAAGCTTTTGCTCACTTCAAGCGAGCATGATCACACTGAACTTTTACAGTTATGCTAGAGTTTATAACTAAAAATATTACAATAGAGTAATAAAAATGGCGTGTTTGTATTAAAAAAGCGCGAAGGAAATAGATTTGATAGACCTATTGAGAATAGAATGGTCACGAACAATTAAAGACTCTCGATCAACGTGAGTTTAAAATCGTTGGACTCATGTGCTAGCACAGAAAAGTTATCAAATGTGCAGGAGAGAAGAAAGACAATGTTAAAAGATGACCGAATAAGATAAAATACCAGTCTTGCTCTGAATTAGTTTATTAATGTTCGTGTAGTGACTGCAAAGTCGTTTATTATGGCAAAACTAAATGCCATTTGAAAGTACGTATGTCCGAGTGCCTTAGTATTATATAAACACGTCATTTTACATCGTTTTTGGTAATGACTCTGTTGCAATATTTTTAAGAAGCGAGCGAAAGCTTACTAATAAATAAGGGATCGTCTCAAAAATAAAATCTACTAAGGAGAGTACTGAGTCAATGATCTTGCAATGGATTGATTTTTTCGTACAGAAAAAAATCAATCCATTGCAAGCTCATTGGCCTAACACACTTCTGCACAGATTTATTCTTGTTGGGTTTTGTCAATCTTAATTGATTTATCTTTGACAGAAAGTTGGTTTTGAAGCGAAATTTTAAGATAATCCCTAATATTTAATATTTTTATTTCAGAAAGTAGGTGATAAATCAAAGCATAGTGAAATGTTAGTTCAAAATGCTATCATCAATGCTGCAGGTAGGAATTTCTTTAAAAATAAAAATCTACAAGTTATCAAAATAGGAGTGTATAATCACTGTGGATGTAACTACAGTCCGCACAAAAATCAGTACTTTATAGTGATTATCTTCTCTTAGTTTAATCACTGTACTTTGTCATTAGATTAGCTAAGAAGATTTGTTTCACTTCAAAGAACACCCTTGCTTCTTCCTACCAAATAAATCAGAGGTTATAAGGTGCATTTACTCTAGGCGAAAAATTTCGTCAAAAAAAGACATTTCATTGGTAGAAATAGGCCAATTCATAAATAATGAAAACGAGGCGTTTGTTTCTCAAAGTAGAATACATAATATTTTCCCTTGATTAGGTGCTTTTTCTTCAATTCTTGCTGATTACCAACGTGTTGATGTGATGTTGTTTATTATAATGAAGATACCGCAATTAAACATGGCAGATGCAAAAAGGAGTGAAGCTGAAGATGAAGTGGATATAACAAAGATAAATTATACAGTGTAAGTTTTTTTTCAGTCCGTCATAGTTATTTTTTTTCATGAAGCCGTTATATTGGTTGAAAGTGACGTCACCTATCAATGACTTCATTTAGAATTCGTGCGAATGAATTATCGCATAGTTGAAGTCAGTCTTTAGATAAGAAAAATGAATCTGTGCAGAAGTGTATTAGTTCAATGAGCTTGCAATGGATTGGTTCCTTCGGTACGAATAAACCAATCCATTGCAAGATCATCGACTCAGTACTCTCCTCTGTAGATTTTATTTTTGAGACGATCTCTAAAATAAAATGCAAAATGGAATTGACATCTGGAACAACTCCATTCAATTTTCTTTCTATGTTTTAAATTACATGGCAACAAATATAAATTAATTTTTAATTATGATCAAGCTGTCGTACTCTTAGTTGCCAAAGAATTATTATCTAGAGTTGCCAAGCAAACAAAAATATTAGCAACTTAAAGTTAAGAAAATTTAATTTGGAAATTACCCGAAAGTTTTTAATATAATGTTGACAAGAGATATCAGGATTCGGTTTAGAGTCAAAATAAGTTTAGTTATATTTTCTTTTGTAGCGATCCGAAAGAAGAGTTAGAACAACTGAACTTAATGAAATGTTTGTTACAGGTAAGTCTGAAAAATAGACGGAAGAGTACTGAGTCGATGATCTCTTACCTGAGCACCGATCTTTGTCTTCACAGGGATACGCAGAGCTCCCGTTTTCGCGCCGTGGTTTCAGAGCTTCAGCGTACCGACTGGAATATTTCAAATGTTTTAATTCTCTTCATTAGAAAATATATTCAAATAATTATTTGTAGAAACTGTAGAAACGGTTCAAACAGAGAAATTTTTTTCATCATCAAAATGTTTGATTGAAATTTTATTTCTTTTTCTTTTATTTTAATTTCTAATCACACATCGTTAAACATTGATTAAAAGGAGGAAAACTAATTAAACCTGAATGGTTAATGAAATGTTTGACTTGGTTTTCCCGGACCTACGTACCTAAGAAATCAAATCTACGGAAAGCTTGTGAACTAGTATAGCGTCTTTACTGCGAACTTTAAACAAGTTTTTGTCCACTGGTAAGGTATCTGTTTTAGTAAAAGAGAATTAGATTCTATGATAATGAATTCATCTGATAATATAAAACTGCCAAATAACCTCAGTGTGTTAAGAAGATTTAGTTACAAGTATATTTACTGACAACAAACCTCTAATTATTTTCTAGGTGGCTGAGAGTCATGTAACGAAGCAATTTTCAACGACATTTTCTGCGAAATTAATCGATGCTGTTCTAACTGGATTATTAATAAAAAGTTCAGGTTAGCATACTAACAACCTTGTTCCCGGGGCTTCATGTCTTCGAAATATGGAAAGCCATTCTACCATGTTTCGAAAAGCTAAGAAACCCTGGGAACGAGGTTGTCTTATTAAGTAAAGTATTTGATATCATGAATCATCTCAAAAAAGAGTATTGCGGAGAAGATTACGTTCGACGTTGTTCTAGCGTCTTACTGAGGACGTTAAACAGGTTTTTGTCCATTAGGATGTCTATGTAAATGCCTTCATGCTTAAGATACCATAGCCTAGTATACTACGCTCTATTTTTTCTTTCTTTCTCTTCTCTCCTTATTCCATAAACTGATGTTGATGTAGTAATGTTGATATTTTAAAGATTTGAGAAAAAAATAGATTTTTCTTGCTTTTTCACCATGTAAACTAAAATCTCAAACGACAGATTATAACGTGAAGGAGGCAAAGATACGGAAATCCTTGGCTAAAGATACCATTGCGTTGCAAGATAAATAAATCAAAGCTCGCGTATATCCGTAAATGACACTGGCTATCTCCATAAAAAAAACATAAAATCAGGATGAAAAAAAAACGTAACAGAAAAGGGTATTCACATATTGTAATTATCTTTCTGCTTGATATTTAGATGTTCGTTTCTATGTTCAAAAGTTACTGATCGCTCTTCTTGACCGCCACAAGAATTTAATACCTTTAGAAAATTTATGGTAAGTACATTAACTACGTAGTATCAAGGGAAGAAAGAAGACCCTGCTGAATAATAAGTAAACGACAATTTAATCCTGCAGAGTGACCAGACAACAACTAATCTATAATATGATAACACCTTCTATATTTAGCACCTTCTATATTTAGCTTATATTCAACTACTGCTGAGCACACTTTTAATATTGAAAAGTGTTCAAGACAAGATTCAGTATTTATGAAAAAGGTACATTGTTATTTTAA